>JAQFZH010001041.1:0-24777 GCA_034695485.1 Entomobrya nivalis
AAGCTGAGTTTACAACTTGAAAAAATCTGTTTAGTTGGACAGAAGAATTAGGTCAAAATATTAATAGGAATTATGGATAGCAAATATATATGACAATGAGATGGATATCACTATGTTTAGCAGAAAATATTGTATTAATATGACATATTTACATGAATGTTTGTGAATTGAATATATGATCATAGATGAACAATTAAATCAAATTTAGCGACAGTTGGATGAAAATATTTTGCAGGTAGTTAGTTGCTGATATGTTGTACTTAGAAACTGGGTATCCAGGATGATGAAAGAACTAAAATGAAGCTCTGATAAGGATACATGGAGAACGTTGTATACGTTAAAGTAAAACAATTGGGTATACTTACGATTTGGCTATATGCTTCAAATTTTATAGGTATGGGTTCTAAACTGCGTTGAATTCATAGATGGTGTTTATTTTGCTACAGGGCGCACTGTTTAGCTGTAGGATGCATATTTTTGAAAAAATATTGCGAAAAACATAGAAGGGTAATTAAATATGAAAATGTCGAGTTGTAGCGTTGTGCGTATTTGTCCAAATCGACAACTTTGTTCAGAGACCATTTTGAAAAAATGAACCGTTTAGAAATGGGGCCCGTGGACTAGTTTCGAGATCATAACTAAGTACATATCATTGATTTCTATATCCCACTTTTTGACTTTTGGTAACTATTCACTTCATGGTTACCAATATACTACGCTGGGACACACCAATGCAAAAATGCACGTAATTTGATATTGGAACCTAGAAGTTAAAGGGGTATACGGAATATATTACGGGAGTTACGAAACCTGTGTGTTACGGTGGCTTACGGAAGACTTTAAGCATATTATATAAAAAAACGTAATACAAAATAATTGTCAATGTGTAATAAATTTTGTGTCGAAGCTTTTGCTAATTAGTTAGATATCTTGAAACTTTCCTTTGAAATTTTCAATGGATTTCTCCTTGAAGAAAAATATACTTACGTAAAAATGGTGTACATAAAATTCAAATGATTAATATAACTGAATTAGTTGATTAGAAAAACAGTAAAACAATTTGTTTTTATTACCTTGCTTGCATACTCAATCAGATTCTTAATTATTTAGAACGAAGCAATTGGAGTTTTGAATTTTATTTTAAAGTTATTTATGACGCTGATCAAAACTTAATTTAATACACGTAACACTCAATTTTTAAATTTAATTAAATGTAACATTTCACATTAAAAAATATATTGTATTTTTGCCTGTATTATTCCGAAATACAGGAGGACACAATCTTTTGTCACAATTGCAACTGGGTACTTTGGTAGTAGTAGAACCATATTTTCACATAATTTGTGTTTCCAACAACGTAACACGATTACAGTAATGTTGTTCCCCGATTTCACAGGATTACATACATAAGCACAAAGTATAAAAAGGAAGAACTGTTTCCTGTTTTGACTAGTTCATTATAATTTCAAGCCAGAAGGTCATGCAAAAATGATTATATTTTGGAGTTGATGAGATAATACGAATTGTGTCACCTTTATTGCCACACAATACTGTGATAATTCCGACTTTTTACAGATGACAACTTTTTTGTTTAATCCCCACAGAAATATTGCTGAGTGTGTTTTTTAGTGTGTGGTACATGTGCTTGTTCATTAATGCTCTGTAATATCTCTCCACAAAAATGCTACTAAAATCACACGCAAAAATGTCGTAAAAGAATATTCCAACTTGTTCCTTTTCACCCAAATAGAGTATACTTTATTCACAAGTTTTTATTTCAATGTATGCTATATGCCCCTCACACCCATAAAGAAGTACAAGTAAACAAGTTTACATGTATAAATTGTGTTTTTTTCTTCTTCTTTGAAGTCATTGCGTCGATTCCTCAAGAGATTATTTGTACAGCGTTTGTACATTGCATTGGTTGGTTGGACCCAAAAAATTTCTCAGCATTCAAGTTGATTTTTTACACCAATTACCTTATTCTTTTAGGAAAGTAGGATATTATATTGAGCATAGAGAAAGTTTTTTTTTCTGTGTTGCATGTAGTAAGAATACTATGACCTCTCTTGAGGATTTAAACTTTATGCTATCCCTGATAACAGAGAATTGGTAGAGATACAGAGTTGAAAAATTCTAAATAAATAATTCCAATCCCTTGTCACCTTGATTACAGGAAAGACTTTTCTGCTACTTAACCAAGTAGGGCAGATAAGACGGCTGGTTGGAAAAAAAGAAGCTATTATTTGTTTAGTTTCCCCTCCCCAAACATACAAGCTACACAGATGTTGAACAAGCCATATATACTGAGAGAACCACCAAGAAAAATAAACCAAGTATAATTTTTAATCCGTTTATAATGTACTTTGAAAGAAACAGCAAAACATTACCAAGATCATCACACCACACACTTATATAACAATCTGCCCTGTATTTGTCATCAGTGCTATCACACTATTGATTATACTCAACAGTGCGCTTTCAGTTCAGAGAGAAAGCATTGAAGAGGCATTATCTAGCCACTTCAACAAAGACGCAATTTTTTGATTGTAGTGTACATACATTGTACACATATCCATGAAAGTACTTCTACAGAAAAGTAAATGGAAAAAATGTTCTCCACTGTAAAAAACACTAGAGCAAGTGCAAACAAGAAAAAAAGTTGGGAGTGAAACAAAGAAAAAATCATCGAGTGAGCAGAGTAAAAGTAAAGTAGATAGTTGGCCAAAAAAAACCAGACCAGGCCAGACCAGACCATCATCAGATTTTTTACTTGTCCTCTGTTAACACAGTGTAGAAACTGCATTCGCTGTACTTAAATAACCATATATTCTTTCGTTCTGATCTCATATATTGTTCCGCATCTCTCACATTTATCTCTTGACATAATATACAACGTTACGTGATGCATGCAAAATACTTTTTTCTCTATTTACCTTTTTATAATCTCTATAAAAGACCTTTTGTACTGTTCATAATGCACTTTGGGGATGATTCTGGTGGGCGACATCAGTACATACCAACCAACTAGTATATAAAACCGACGGACAAGTGTAAACACGTATAAGCTGGAAAAAGTCATGTGATGTAACGTGTGACATGGTATTATGATTACACCACCACCAGCAGCAATGGATTCTGGAGAAAGACAGCCAGAAGAAAAAAATAATGGAACGAGGCTTCCAAAAAAAACCCAAACTGCTGACTTCTCTGACTGAGTTGGTTGAACCATATCATATCATACATTACTCTAAAAAGTCTCCTTGTGTTGCTACCACTGATAAATAAGTACCATCAAAACTGACACAGATTGTAGCTGATGGGTTAAAATATGAGAGCTTTAGCTTTATACAAATGTACTTATGTCTGTCTCTGTGTGTCTCCTTTGGCTTGGTATACCAAGAAAAGAAGTGGTTGGATATTTTTTCCTTCTGGTAATCATATTTCATATACATAATAATAATGTATGTTATATGTCGTGCACTTCACATTTTCAAGGAAATATGTACAATGTGCATAGAAAGGTTGGTTTGATGACAATAATATTCAGCAGAGATTCATGCACCGCTGCGGTGGTGTAGTAGCAGTAGCATTACTTGAGAGAGTAAAAGTACAGAGATGCCGCAAGAAGCACGTTTTTCAAGTATGCAAAGTGTAATGACAAGCAACAATGGATGTTGTTATATAACCCATAATATTGCTTTGTTGTAATGGAACCTGTTCTGGGAAATATACAAAAGATAATAATAGTTTGGTATAATAATAGCATGTAAAAAAACACTATATAAGGCTTTAAGGGCAAAATAAAAAATTTAGTATATGTAAAGTTGGCTTTCTCTTTTTTAGTACTCTTCTCTCACACAAGACACATTAGCACACAAAGTCGTTGTAGTACTGTAAAACTGTAGTGTTCACATTTTCTGTTGTGTTGTGATTCTATTGTGAATATTTTTTATTTTTTTGAAGAGAGATGTGATGATGATGATGACACATTTCCCACGTCAAAAACAGACATGTGAAATGTGAAAATGAATAATGCACATTTATGCTGATGTGATGATGATAATTGTAAATTAATGTAAAATACAGACATGGAAAATGTATACATGGGAGAGCAGAGCAATAGTCCATTAATAAAAAATACTTAAACCGGCAAACTAGCTTTTATACTCATTTCTTCGCTCCTTTCTCTCTCTCTCTGCTTTTTTTAGTAGATGAGGACTTTGAGTGACAATATATGTGCTTTTTGCTTAGTTCTCGTTCTCTTCATCATAAGTGAAATTATTTATTATGCAAAAATAGCACAAAGCAACACATAATTCATACGAATCCTAATGATTTGGCAACATCCTTCTTTTAAAAAAAAACTTCCGCTGTTAAATACTTTTTCAATTTAGAACTAGAAAAGTATGGGAACTAAAGCAATACGATGTATTTTATTTAAAGTAGCATAAGTTTTTTAAAAAGATTCTCTGTCCTCAAATCACGTGGCTTCCGGCTGTCACTCCAAACAAAAAAAAAAGTTGTGAAAAATTCTTGATTACATATCTTTTTACCAAGTTTAAAAAAAACTTGCTTAGGGACTGGAATATATAAAGTTTTGCCAAACTTTTTTAAAACCTAATATGTTACGTTATAACAAATATACCTGGAGAAATACATATCAGCTAGAATTTTCTAAATACGCATTTCACAGCTAGTTATCTACTTCTGAAGTTATTTAATGTATCCTCTATTTTTTATTATCGGAAATTAGATTCTATTTAAAAACAAATTATCATTAACATTCCCATCTTAACCTACTTACAACCAAAGAAGATCCCAGGTGCACACAGATTTTAATATGTTCCCCGTGTTTGCCGGAAAACTTCAAAGTTGAATAAAAAAAAGTTTCTTTAAACTTTCTTTTTTCTTAGTTTTAGACAGCCTCCGGCATCACATTTTATATCATCCATCCGTATTCTCTCGCCAGAACTCTTCTTCTCTTCATTTCCATACACACTTATGAAACATCGCCAAAAAACCTCTAGCCACTTTGTATGTGCATCCCTATTTTAGATATACCCACATTTCGACTGCTGTGTTATGTTGTTGATGTGATAGAAATCCAATGATGATAGGATGACGACCAAGATAGAAAGAAAGGTTAAAAGGTAAAAGTTTTTCCCTGCTATTTTTCCTAACCCTGTTTTCCATCTGGAGCACCTTATCACCTACCATACCACTATCCTTATCATAACATGGCCATCAAATACCTGTTGTACTATTTGGTAGGGATAAAAATGTATAACTAAAAGGATTGATATAGGAAACACAAGGATTTCCATAAATTTTCCCATGTTTTCTGTCGTCTTCAAGCTAACAAAAAAAAACTCTTACTGCTCTAAAGGCTTACAAGTTGTAAGAAGAGACAGGGGTAAAAAAAAGATAACCTGTTTTGTGGTAAAAATATACAAAAAAAAACTTATATGTAATATATATTTTTTCTCTACTGCTATTTCCCTCTCAAGAGAAAAAAACAACCTGTGGTACAGAGCCGAAAGGTAAGAGAACATTTCGGGTTTCTATTTTTATGTATATTTTTCCCCTTAGCCCCTCATAAACGCAAAAGTCATACAAATAGGAATTTCTATATCACATGCGATGCCAACCAAAGTTTACGTTGTGTAGCAATGAACAAAATATAAAATATATCAAGTAACAAAAACACACGCAAAGCAACGCAGGAAAAAAACTCACTTTTCCTTTTGCCACAAATATCCTTTTAAAAGGGAACTTTTACAAAAATTTATATTTCTCTTTTGAGGTTGCCTCAAGGTGCTTCTTTCATACATTTACACAACATGTATTGATTCAATACACACAACTAGCTTTCTCTTTAATGGTAAATGTGAAAATTCACACAAAGTAAATCAGATCATCGTTTTCCTTGCTACTACTTGTTATTGTTGTGTAAATTCTGTAATACTAGATCTGATCTTTTTTTTCGAGAAACGTAGCATTTACTTGATTGGCATTAGTTCAACAAGCAAAATATAAGGTATGACAAGAAAAGTATATCTATTTATCTTGTTACATTTTTTTCCTTCGCTTTTATTTCTTATGCAGTAAAAGCTTTTATGGGTACATAACAACTCTATTGATACATCATAAATAAATAAGGGAAACTTTTTTCAGGTGCACTCTTTCACCCACTGGGTCAAAAAAGCATACTTCATTCTCTCACGCGCTACATTACGCTACACGCTTTTCTTTTGGTCTCACTCACTCAAGTCTCGTCCAAGGCTATAAATAAATATATTCTTTTGTCCGCGTCAGGAAATGTCCGTCATCATGATACACTTTACAATACAATAAACCAGTTTCTCAAAAAAAAACTTGCCCACATCAAAATACACACACATGTACATAAGTGGCCAGCTACGTGTCATCATCCCTTTTGTTGCAGCTTGAATTTCAAATTGCAATGTTAACAGCTCAATTGAAATGCAGACATTAAAGTGGTCGTTATTTTGGAACTGAGATGCTTTCAAAAGTTCATACAAAACTTACTAACATTGCAACCTATGCAAGTTTCCAACATACATAAATATTATGAGGACACAGTTATGTTATCGGTTTAGGTTATAGTATCTCACATGACAGTAAAGAAATACGCGGCAATATAAACTGTAACATTTCAATTTAAACATTTTCCCCAGAAAAAAAAGTATCAAAAGTCCAGTCTCCATAGTCAGCTAACTTGCTGACTTTCTTTTATCTAATTTATTTCTTCCCTGAAAAAATATTCCCATCGATACATTCCACAAAAAAATGTAATACTCTCACATTATTCATATTTGATTGCTGAATTCTTTTTACAAAGAGACATAAATTTATTCATGATGTGGTGGTAGTCGGTGGTCACAGGGAACTACCAATAAATCATCCACATGTGACACTAAAGGGCAGCTGGAGACTTTCTCAAAAAAATGTAAGAATCTATGTATGTATATATGTCTTTCTCCTTAAGTTACAACATAACCAAACTTTTTTTTATCGCAATCTTAAAAAAATGCTAGTATAAAAGATCACAACTCTTGACTGAATATATTCACCCTGCTTGAATATACATACAAGAAAAGAAAATGGACCGTGTAGTGTACACTTTCAATAAAAAAGTTAGAAAAGTATTTTATCCACAATCAATTGATGCTTTGTTGTTTGTGTAATATAGATACCATTTTTTAACATGGATACTCCAACAAAAAATATCATTGTGTGTGAAACTTTTCACCAAAAAAACTTCAGTTTACACTCTTTTGCTTGATTTGCTTTCCAATTTTATTTTCCAAAAAAATACTACTACTATAAGTTGTTGAATGGAAGAAACCACAATTCAAGCTAAAATACCCTTTTACTTATTTTATTTTTTCCACTGAAAGAAGAATACTTTTTTTATTTACTCTCGTTTAGCTTTGCATTCAAAGAAAGAAAGAAAGTGTACGCTCACTGACCAATCCCTATAAACTTTGTGTACAAAAAAACGCATGATTACTTTTAACAGACGTTCAATTTAGCAACTCAACCCAGAAAAAAAAGCTGTTCCGACAATCAAATGAAACACAAAAAATACTTTTATTTTCTTTCATCACTTATTATTACCGTGTTTTCTCCAAAATACCAACTTTTATTTATACATAAAAATATACATACTTACATAAAAGCATATGCAACTAGAATATAGATAAATAAATAAACAAAAAAAGTATAACAAAAAATCCTTTTCGTCATCAAAAAAGTCAAGTCATAAATCATCAAGTCAATTTTTCTCCATGCCCTGCTTGTCCATAACTATAAGTATATTAAAAGTAACAAAAGCTTATGATCCTACCAAACAACCAACCAAAAAATATTAACATCAACACCACAATTTTTTTTGGCAAAAGCTATCGTCATGATCTTGCAAAACTGTACACATTACTTTCACACAAAATACAAATGAAAACACTCTCGAAACCTTCAAGTTCATTTTTCCCATCTTCCAAAAAAAAACAGTTTTCCCTGCATTTTCATCCTAAAAATGTGCGCCATGCTCTGTATTGCATAATAGATTTTTCCATCTAGATTATTTCACATTGTAAATAAACACGCATTTCATTGCAACAACTCCACCGTCGTCGCCTCAATCCTCCCCCACCACCTTCTCTCTCTGCACATCAGTTTTTTGGCATAATAAATTCCCTTGCTTCTTTTTTTTATTCCAAATTTCTGTCATATTTGCAGTTTGTCTCTTTCATCGCAGTTTTTTTCCTTCGCCTCTTTTTCCCTCCCTGCTTTGTGTACTATGTACCGTGTACAAAAAATTCTAGAAGACTTTGTCTTGTAAAAACAAGGCACTTCTCTACACATCTCCTTTTCTCTCTTCATATCAACAAGATCCTGACTGACTTTTTTTACACACAACAAAACTATGGGAGAAAGCTGAAGACTGAGACGAGGGAAACTCCAAGACTTTTCTGCATAAATATCCAGAGATATCTTGAACGCACATGAGGATACACGCAGAGACCATATCTACTCTCTCGTCTTCCTTTCCAAAACTTCTCATAAACAATCTTATTTACTTACCACTTCTTATCTTTTTACCACGCCTTGAATGCTTTTTCCACTCTTTTCTCTTTCAAATTTATGCGGTATGATGCATATGGCATATGATATCGTTATTTTAAAACCCTAACAAAAAAAATTGAACGAGTATGCTTATATATATTTTTTGTGATGTGTGTTATGTCACATGAAGTCACATATTACAATTTTTTTTACTCCTTTCATTCTATTTTGTTTGTTTTCTCTGTACTCACTTTCATATAAATATAAATACATATTTTTTCGCTATGCTGCCTCCCCCAAAAAATTGCACTACAAGCCTTGTGTTGTGTCTATGTGATTACAAAGCATGAAGTGTCTTCTGCCGCGTATAAATGAGTTTTTTCAAAAAAAATATCATCATCCTGACTGTTTTTTTTACTCGAGGAGTACCCTGGGAATCAAAAAGGAACAAGACACGTCATCCTACAGAAGATTTTTTTGCTCATTCACCTCGAGTGCTACTACTGACTTGGCTTGTGTGTGAGATGTAAGTTAAAAATAAGTAAAGATGCGCTTTCCACAATATGCATGTATTTATTATCACGGTAGATACATTCACAGAAAAAAATGTGCTTTTCCCTCTATTTTCTGCTTTCATTTATTTAAACTGGTGGAAGAAAACAGCTTAAAAGTAAAAAAGGAGAGGAGAAAAGTTTACCGGATGTTTGTACGAGAGAGAAAAGTGTCATAAACGGGCAAGCTTTTTTTCCTCTTTTTCTCTCTCCACTGGTGAGATTCCAATTTATATTCTTCAAGTGTAACTGTAAACCTTCCAACACTATGCTATCCAAGTCAGAGTAGAAAGTAGAATGTACTTTTTTAAGTAAAAAAAAGTTGCTTTGAAATGAAGAGAAGATGAAGAAAATGATGGGAAACGGGGTAGAAGAAGCCGAGGTACTAATGTTTTCTTTTTTCTTCATACTTTTTTCTTGCTTCTAGTGTATTAAATGCGTTTAGCGTTTTATAACAAAGTTATTTCAAGTTTATTTCTTTTTTAGATGAAGATCATCATGTTCTTCTTCTTCTCCTTCTTGAGTTACATAAGGAGTTCATCCAGAAAAAAACTATATCAACATTTCCACTACATTTTATATATGTTTTTAAAACTGCGTATTAAAATTTCAACGTAGTAGCCATATTTGTGGGGGTATATTCTCAAGGATCAAGTTAATCAAGTTGTATGTATCTGTGCGTGTGTGGAAGTGAAATGGCAGGAGAATTTCGAGTGAAAAAAGGATTTCCCTGAATTAACTAGAAACTAAAGCCAAGATGAAGAGAGAGAGAGAGTTTAGCCCTCCTTTGATACTGGTATGTTATGTCATGTCTTGAGAAAATTTTCATTGCCATGTCATGCCATACCACACATAAAATGTTAAGTTTCTTAAATACAGAGTACTACAAAAGGATTAAAGGTGTTATAATATCTTTACAAGGGTGTCTGGCTATTTAATGAAGGAAATATCATCATGTTGGCTTAGCTCTTCTACTTTTCTTAAGAGAGCTTGCTAGATTATTAACCTTGTTTGAGAAAAGTGGACTAGAGGAAAATGCGACGGTGGCAGAATTAATGTAAAAACAAATATGCGAGATAAATTGAATAAATAAACATGATGGTTTTATGTTCTAAAAGTCTAAAAACATATTTAGTAGCATGTTAAGTAATAAAGAAAAAGTGTCCTTTTTCGTCCTTACCAATGCAAGTGAGTGAGACAGTAGTGAAAGGATCATCCTCTTCAAACTCATCTCCGTTGATACCACTCCCATTGTTTAGCAAGTCATTAATGGTGTCTCCATCGTTGGAATTGAGGGACCAGTTTCCTCCCAGCTCCCAAGAAGTCCAGTTGCTGTTTCCAGAACCGGAAGTGGTGACGGATGAGGAGGGGGAGGGAGTGCTGGCGACAATCATACCGTCACTGACACTCCCGTAACCTTCCATTCTGCAAAAAAAAATGACAAAACAAAAATAAATTAACAGATATATACAGGGTGACACAAATTGTGACGCAATTGAAAAGGTAATTACGACATACAAATAAATGAAACTTGTTTTCGGTACAATAGACCAAACTGCATGCATACATATTATTGTGTTGCTCTAGTCATTCTAGACATGTGTGTGGTTAGTCCCATTCAAGTTTTGCATCGATTCACCATTACGCAATAAGTTTTTACAATGGCAGTATTTACAAGTTTTTCAACCGGTTTTCATTTGTTATAGTTGAGTAATTTCAGCAATGAAAGTTCACGG
The DNA here is from genome assembly GCA_034695485.1 of Entomobrya nivalis. Classification (NCBI taxonomy): domain Eukaryota; kingdom Metazoa; phylum Arthropoda; class Collembola; order Entomobryomorpha; family Entomobryidae; genus Entomobrya; species Entomobrya nivalis. The sequence goes on from JAQFZH010001041.1 coordinate 10,880, forward strand.
TTACCATGGAGATACATTTACTTGATCGCATTGTGTAGTTGCTTTAAAACTAGTTTTGCATGTAGTTTTCACCAGTCTGGTTCAGCTTACTTTGAAAACATGAAAAGTTAGCCGTACATGTGTATCCACACAGCTTACAGTGACGTTACTCTGGTAGTTCCATAAACTCAATTCCAAAAACAATAAAAGTTGTTCCACAGCCAAAACCAATAACATTTCCTATTCAGCAAGTTCTTTTTCTTGAACTTTACATATGCGCTATTATACAACACAAGACTCACAATCAGTTCATCATCAAGTGAGCAGTAACTATGCGGATCGAAACTGTGCAAAAAAAGAATGATGATGATGAAAATGAAGTGATGATGACTTTTTGCCTGTCGATCCATCTAAAAAAACAGACGTTGAATTTGTACGTTCCAATGTCGTAGGTACACTTATATATAAAAAAATGTATCAACTTTATCAAGCTATCTGGTTGGCTCTCTCTGTCCTTACCAAAAAAAAAAGTTCAAAGGTATACATTTTTCTTTTGAAAAGTTTCAAACTTCACAAAAGAAAGAGAAAACTGCAGAGAACTTGGTTTTCTTTTTTTCGATAGAAATTCGCAATGTGTGTGTAATTTCACTTTCAAGCTAGTGTACTAACGAAGCTGTGCTGTAAAACTAAAAACCTCGCTTGGCGCACATACATATACTGATTTTCCCCCTATTTTTTTTACCACCATGCATGGTTGGGTTCGTGAAAATTTAGGGAATGAACTAAATTCTAACGACCTTACATAAATATTCATATAGTTATAGATATAAAATGCTAAATATATGCTTTCATTACGCACCCAAATACATACCCACATACCAGTTAACACTTCATTTATTCAACTTCTCAAAAATAAACTTATTGGTTATTTCTAACCAGTTTGCTTTCAATTTCGAGAATAATCTTTGGAATGAGAACACCTTTAAAAATATTTTTAATGCTGCGAACATAAATACATGCATATTATGGTTTGGATAACATCCATTTTGATATAAGGGTAAAGCAATTGACCTTTATGGTATACCAGGTCAAAGGTGAAAAAAATTGCAAAATGTTTATGCGCGTGTTGTTTTCTATTGGGCTTATATCTGGAAACCATTTTGATTTTGATGACATGTCTTCAAAAATAATCTTCAAGAGGATTTTCCCCTTTTTACAAGTTACACAATCTCTTCTACTTCTACTTACACTGTCCAAATGGAAATTGATATTATGTACCTTACAGACACTATTTATTTCCTTTTTTCTCTATGGCTCTTTTTCCCTTCTCTCTCTAGTAAAACTCATTTAGCAACTCAATCTACCAGAACAAAGGCCATTAATCAAGGAATAGTAAAAAAAGTAAGCAACTTGTGGAATTGACAAGTATCAACTGGTTACAAGCTTGTTGAGACAAAAAAAGCATCTCATCTCCCATCATCAAGTCATCTATTAGAAAATAAAATAGATTGCAGCAAAAGAGAAGAGAAAAAACGCTTGGGAATCAGTTTTCATTGATCAAGGTAATAAAAAAGTACCTCACAGAAAATACATACATTTTTATATACATAAACACTTGCATGCATTAATGTTCACGTCAGCGATTGATCTATCCTTCTAAAAACTGCACTGATAAACTATAAAAGGCCTAATTAGGAATTACACGGGTTGAATGATTCTTATAACGTAACAGAGTATACACCCATCAAAGATATCAAATCAATGCCATCAATTTTTCCTCTCCTCTCATTTTTATTTTAACTATAAATTAAACCGTGTAAAAAATACTAGACAAGTATATATCATCCCACCGGAAAAAAAGAATCATTTAGCATCGTATCATATCCAACCCTTTCTTTTTTTTCCAACACAAATAATACACATAGAGCCATGTCGTTCAAGTACAATTGTTCCGTAAGCTCCGAACAAAAATCAAAAGAGGAAACGTACACAAACTCAACTCACAGTCAGTCAAAGAAAGAAAGAGGATACCCAACAGTGTAAAAAATAGAGAGAGAGAGAAAGCAATGCAGAGAAAAAAGTGTAGTTCAGAATGAAAAGAAAGTAAAAAAAGAAGTCTGTTCACTTTAATCCGTTCCTTTCACCACCCAATTTTTTGCTTCCTTTTTTCTGCTCCACCACGCCACGCCACCAAGAGAAAAATCAAATTTTGGAGAGTGAGAGAGACAGAAAGAGAGAGAGAAGCTTATGTAATTGTGATAGGTGTGATGACAGGCTTTATATGATGATGACGAGAACGATGATGATGATGATTACTCTGTTGATGATGATGGTATAAAAAAGGGAAAAATTATATAAAAAACTGAACCTCTTGAACGATGACGACACAGATACCTTTTTTCAAGATGACTTTCTACTCTGTCGTCAATCTATATAAGTATGATGATATTTTTTTTGAAGATGTACACTACGTACTTTGGTGCAAGTGTACAAGCTTTGTATGTGGGCGCTTTTCCCTTTTTTCACTTTCTTTTGTTGCTCTCTCCTGTAATCTTACAATCTGCCATAGGCAGCAAATACAAGGCTGTTACTCTGCTGGTAATGACAGTCAATCTAACAAGCTAACAAAACCAAAGAAAGAGAGAAAAAAGCAAAGATATAATAATATATTATTTTTCTTTACATTTATATTATTGCTGAATTTTTTGTATAATACTTTATGAGACTTTGGTGGAGTAAAGGAAATAGGAAGATGAAGCCAAACAAGTTAGAAAATCTGCTGAAGTGGTGTGGAGTTAAGAAGAAGAGGAAAAAAAAAATGAAAGTGCCTTCTACACAATACATGTGTACACTTGGTCTAACGATCTGTCGTATCTTTGAAAATATGTCTTTGTGTACACGTGTGTGTTGTTGTAGAAATTTAGGTTGCACAATTGCTAAAGGAGCTTTAATAAAAAAGGAAAACACAAAATCAAGGGTAAAGAAAGCTGAAAATCACTTTTCTTCATACATCATCTCATCAAACACGGGTGTAGAGCAATAAAAAATGAAAAGTTGGAAATTGATAAAATATACAGAAAAAGAGTATGTCACTTGTACCTAAATGGAATAGCTGCATGATTAATATATATATTTTAAAAAATCATTTAACATTTCAATTTTACTGCATCTCTTTTTTTAAATGAATTGTTTGATATTGCATAACTTTACGTAACAGAATTTTTTTTTGCTGCAATCAATAATGTACCTATTATTATTTTTAGTAGTTTTTCTACGTATTATTTATGGGAAAATAATTGTCATCCGTCTAAAATGACCGGGTTTGTCCCCTTATTCATCGAAATTCATCCCCAAAAAATAAATTGCATGCCTTGGTTTGTCCCCTTATTATTTATTGCAACAAACCCGTCTCCTCGCCAAAATTTAAATATTTTACAATCAAGTTAGCCTAATTATTCAACATTTTTGTGAGTTTTTTGGCTGACAATGTCTATATTTCATTCTTAATTTCTCCAGAAGTAGTTAAAGGCATACTTAACGTTTTGAAACCAGAACAAAAACATACAAAATTGGAAGCATGGTCAGAATCATAAAATATTTTATGAGTTCGGGTTTCGCTTTCCACATAATCTTTAAAGACATGTGGAGTTAAATTAAATCCAAATATTACTTGCATTTGTAGTGATGCAGCCTCCAGCACCACAAATGCCAGCAATATTTCGGATTTGATTTTTCTTGAATGATTTGACAGGTATGCTTTTAAGCTATGAATCTGCCATATTAATCAACTTAATCAATCAGACGGGCCTATACTACACGGTAATATTATTGGGTCCATTATCATTGCGCATCCCTAACCAAGAAGATAGTTTGACCAAGTACTTGTCACAGAAAAATAAAATAAATGCAAACAAACTATGCGTTTAGTAGATACGTGCTCACGTAGTTAGACTTCACACTCACACAAAATGAAAATATACTAAGTAAAGTTAATATTTTTATGAAACATTTTAGGGGACAAACAAAGGTATGGAATTAATTTGGTTGGGGATTAACGAAGGTAAATTTAGTACTCAACCAGGCCAAAAAAGGGGACAAACAAATTGTATGCCATTATTTATCTGAATATATTATTCTCGGTGGTGTGTTTTGTGTGATCTATTTAATCAAGTATTATGAACAGGCGTAAGCTGGAAGTTTTCTAGGACGAGGTGCCGTGAGAATTCTTTGGAGTTTTGATAAAATATACATAACTATTTTGAATTTGATTATATTGTATTATTATTATTTTTACATAAATGCACTCAAAGAATATCATTATTTATACCAAACAATTGAATGAAACGGCATGGTATTATTTATTTGGATTTGAAAGATGATTTGCATGAAATCTCAAAGGTTTGTGTGTGTGTGTGACAAATAACAAAATCTCTTTTGACACGAACAATCATATATTCACTCTCAAATTTGCATATCGTATTTATGTCTTTGGATTTGTTTTATAGAGGTCGTCTTGAAATATGTAATGCTTTCACGAAGTAGTGCAAATCAAGAAATAATCGCCGCACATAACAGTGAAACTCAATGTAATTCTTAATTACAAAAAAGCTTGTCAAGTAATCCGGGCTGTGTATGGCTACGCTACAATCTCTTGAAATCCATTCAGATTTGATACCAATAAAATCATAACCAAAATTGCGTGAAGTTTTTGATGTGAGGATGTCAGAGTTTGAGAAAATCTTAATAAGTAGCAGCTCTTCTCGCACGCGCACTACAACATAAAATCCCCAGCATGCACACAAAAAATATAAATTCGAAACAAAAGAGAAAAAGTAAAAAAAAACATGACAAGTGTGGTAAGTCGTATGTATTTATGTAAAATTCTTGAATTTTAAAATACTAAAGACGAAGAAAAAAAATGTATAAAAAAAGTGAGTGAATAAAGTCAATAAAGGAATTCAGGGCAATACCATCACCATCACTGTCATCCACATTTTGTACGTCACACTACGCCAAGGCACGCCAGCAGTTTTTTTTAAAGCTTTGATTTGAATGCAGATTGTTTCCTTCCTTCCTTTTTTTCTCCCTTTGCGTCTTTGTCTTTCTTTTTTTATTATTGTGCTCACTCACTCGTTTACTTTCATTTTCTACGCTTACTTTACTTTTTTGGGCCTGCCTGTATACCAAGCGAAAATTGTGATCACATTGATTCCACTTTTCCCTTTTGTTTTTTTAAACGAAGTGTTTGATGATATGACTTGTGTTGAGTGAGTACCTCAAAAAAGCGGATTGAGAAGGAAGTACAGAAGAAATACATGCAGCGCACGAAAAAAATACTGATAAAAGGTACAAGGATTCCTCCGGAAATATCAAATATATTTTTTGCTGTTTTTCTGTTTTCTAGTTTGATGCAATAAAAGTAAATTATTTCAGACAAATGCACTCCCCTTCAAAAAAAATATATTATTTTTTGCTTAAACTGAAAAGTCTATTGGCTGGATTTGAATCGCTTTGTTTGAACTTTTTTTTTGAGGCTTTAGGGATTTTTGTATTTTGTACATGTCATGTGTATTTTGTATATAAACGGGTTTGGTATTTCAGTATTCAATTTTTGGTCTTTCAAGCGTGTGTAAAAAGTTTTTTCTTTGGTTAAGAAAACATTTTTGATAAAAAAGAAACAAAGACGCCGAGGATTTTTGGAGAGAAATGTAGAGTTCTCTTTTTTTGTTTGGTTATATAAAAGTGAAAAACCAAGTTGGAAATATATAATAATAATAATGTCACATTTTTAAATTATAAGGTAGGATGGCAAATAATCAAAACGACATAGAAAAAAAATATTATATCATATTTTCAATTGCGTCGGCGGCTATTGCATGGAAATATATAGTAGTGTACAATTACCATGTGTAAACCATTTCAAGAAGGAAAAAAGCACGTATTTCTTTTCATTGTTTCTCGTAGCAACTGTTCAGAACGGAATTTGTACCTTATCTTTACTTTGTTTCATTTATATTGTATACCTTTTTTAACACATAGCCCTTATGGCTTACTGCATTAATGTACAGCAGAGTGCCGGTGGTGGTACCTATGCTTATGTTTAAATACTATTTTTATCACCAAATACAAATTGTACTACTACTGCTACTAAAAAACCTACAAGAATGTAAAGCATGCAGCAACCTGTCAATGACAACGCATTGCTGGCATTGCTGACGTGTAACTTCTCTGTTCATTCACCTTAACCTTGAACTTGATCTGTCAACCAAAGATTCATTGTACATGTTTCATTTTCTACACACTTGCATTCAGACAGCCACAAGAGCTGCACACATTTGACTTGTCTTCTCTTTTACTGTAACTTTGTGAATTGATTCCTTTTCTTCATCTCAACACAGAAAATAAGCTAATTGTGTTCGAGAAATAAATTACTAATTTTACCAATTCGAAACTCAAATTCATTGTCTTTTTCATCACTTTATTTCTGAAAAGTGTCAGTGCATATTATGAACAGTTATCATCTTCATGCACAAAGTGTGTCGGTGATTTCATCATTTTTCCACATTTTAAAATCATTCCATCATTTTTAATCATTAGGATTAGTTACCTAAAGTAACTTGGTCCTTCGTCTTATTTTTCACAAATCATATCACCGCATTCCCAACAATTACCATTGGATAATTCCAAGACCTTAAGCAAATGTTAAAAAGTAATCCATCCAGGCTATTTGGTCTGGTTCTGGAATAAGATAACGTTCTGTCAAATTTGAAAGAAGAAATGTAAAACGGGCTTCAGCGACCAGTTTTCGAATCCAAATTGGTTTGTCCAGTGCCTCTGATGGAACCAGATGTAAACCAGATTGCTCATTGCCAACCAAGCACACACAAAGTAAAACAGGTACATGAGTATTTTGTACGGAATCTGCAAACATTAAATATATATACTATTTATTGGTTTTGGAAATTTGACAATATCTCTTTTACTTTACGCCAGCTTTTTGGGAGAGAAATTTGGTATAACTCAATCTGAATATAATTTTAAATGTTTAAAATTATATTTGATTGGAACCAAAAGTTTTCAATGTTAAAATTTGATGAGTGTTTGAGAAAAATCCATCAAGAAAGCTAAAATATTATAAGGGACTGGAATTTTCCTTTAATGAGCTATTTATAGATCTAATTTTCAAAGGTGTAAAGATATTGATGACTGCCAATATATTTAAAACAGCCGATAAAATCATATACGGTAACAAGACAGGCATTTAACTAGGATATTAGGAGCACGCGCCCCGGAATCCAGGTTATAGCAAGCAGTTGAGCACGAAACGCTCATATGCATACATGCTCTGCTACAAGCTAGCATCGCGCAGTAGCCTAGATTCCGGGGCGCTTGCTCCGAATATCCTAACTAAATGCCTGCCTTGTACGGTAAGCACTTTCTTGTTTTAAACAAACCGTTTTTTTTCTCACAAAACGATAAGGACTGCAACATAGTAAATAGCAACAATCAAAATATAAACAAGAAATTTGTTTATTCATGAGGTTGCTTTAATATTCCAGGTTTGCCGTTGTTTGATGCTGTATTTGTAGTTGCTAATTCGTTTGACTGAGGTTTACTCATGGTGCTCAATGACGAAGAAATTTAGAAATGGTACTGAAATTGAAATGTGTATGTCGAATTTGGAAGTTAGTTTTGTGTACTTTAATTGTATCAAAGATTTGTCATACCAATACATTTACGTCACATGTGATGCAGTTTAATGGTCAATGCAAGACTATACTGACACGTGTAACATTATTCACGATGTCTCTCAAGTAAACTTTTTATCGTGAAATAGCAAATATATATATTTTTTGTACTTTCCGACTTTGTTACTGAACGAATGCATTGTAAATATTACAATAACTTTTGTACTTTAAGTGAATATGTGTAATATATGGTGTATAATCGAAGTTTTTATCTACATTATATTTATGCCCTAAATTGGAATGCCAAATATATAGAATTTCTCAATTTAGTGAACGTTTAAATGAACTATATCCACAGAAAAATGCGTATTAATGTATCATTTTATTTAGGTGAATGTGTAGTAGTAATAGCCATGCTACGTCTTGTAGGACACCCTTGAAAGTTCCATTGGCTTTTTTGTCGTATTTTCCAAATAGTATTAATTAATTGGTATTTTTTGCATAAACCTTGACCAACTACGTTCGCTTTTTAAATTAGGAAGTGAACTGCAAGTTAGGGAAATAGAATGAACTACAGTTTAAAGACAAATTGCGATGATCATAAAAAATGATAGGTTATTCATACTCTAGTTACGGTAAAAGGTAGGTCAAATTATTAAACTAATTTGTTAAGAAAGAACAGAGATTGAACGGAGAATTAATAAACTGGACAATTGGAAACAACATGATTTAACTTGTACGTTTATAGATAAACACCTATTCCATTGCATCGTTTGATTTAGGATATTTTTTACAACATTTTCTTTTCTTTCGCTTCTTCCTGTCGAGATTGCATACAAATTATAAAGTATGTAATAATTGTGGTAGTAGTCTAAAAAACAAATGTTATTGCCAATATTAATTAGTATCAAAAACAATTAACACAATTAATGTATTAGGTTTATTGACATACGTTCCATAAAAGTGGATAAGTAATGGCAAAAATATTGCTGCCTCTAATTCCTATTTGACGTGATCCAAGCTCCTCCATTATTACGGTTACTTGATCAATTGGAATCTCATGTCTGCATATTCATATAGCAACCATTCTCTCTATTAACACACAAAGCATACAAACAAAGTTTGTATAATTTTTTAATACAAACCTTGTTACACGCATCTGCAGAAAGCCAAAATATACTACTTGAAACGATGATAAAGAAAAGCAACTGAACCTTGAGGTCAATGCTTGGTGTGATCAATACTTTATCTATATTTGTGGCTTGAAACATTAAGAAGCTTCCTAAGTACACGGTTACTTTTGAGCCAAATGCTTCATTTATAAGCTGGCACAGCTCCCGCATGCATTGATACAAATGGTAGATTTCTGACCATGCCAGTTTCCGAATTGTGTTTTTGTCCTGCTTATTATGTCCATTAATTAGTGGTACGATTTTAGAGCTATTGGATATGTCGACAAATCGAAGTTTTTTCATGTCTGCATAAAGGACTTTAGCGAAATGACGAGTTGGTATCCAATAAGTTAAAACTAAAATCAGCAGACATAAATCGGGATAATATCCTAAAATCGCACTTTGAAGCGTAAATAAATAAATTAGGACATAATATTGTTGGCTTTCATTTAAATAGAAAAAAACTTTGATCACCATTGAATTAAAGCGAGGCATTCAGCAATAACTAAAAAGTAATCAGAGGTCGTTATTTGGTCCAATTCTGGAACGGCATTGCGCTCTGTTATATTTGCCAGAAAAAATGTGAAACGTCCTTGAGATACCAGATTTCGATTCCAAATAGACTTATTCCAAGACTCTGATGGGGCCAAAAATGTAAGCCAAATAAGCCTGTGGAAGGCCATTGCAGCAAATATGAGACACAAAAGGTAAATACAAATCTTGTATTTTTTCTGAAAACATAAAAAATACTTTCAATAAATATTTAATTCAATGACTTGTACATCAATTGCTTGGATTTTTTCAGTTTTTGCTTACTTTATATTTAGAATATGTTGGCCAAATATGGGAACCCTCAATTTGAAGGTAATTTATGATCTTCAATATACGGTTTGGTTGAAACCAAAAGTTTTTCAAGGTTAGTACTTGAAATGCCTTCGTAAATAGTTCACTAAGCAATTCAAAATATTTTAAAGGACTTGCGTTATCCTGCAAAGAGCTTGTTATGTATCTAATTCTTAAAGAAGTTGAAATGTTCAACAGTGCTAATATACTTAACACTGCACATAAAACAAAATGAGGTAAAAATTTCGTTGTTTTAAACAAACCGTTTTTGGTCCTTACAAAACGATAAGGAGTACAGCACAACACGTAACAACAATCAAAATATAAAACCAGGAAATTTGCTAAATCGAGAGATGGTTTATTCACTGAAAATTTCTCACCGTTTGATTTCAAATACATAGCCAACGCCGTATTCAATCAAGGAAGAAGTATAGTTTAGAAGTTTTTCTGGAAGAAGAAAATAAATATTTCTTGCAGGTTGGAAAAAGTTTGTGTAAATAAGATAGACATAAACAATTAATGAGTTCTCATGTGTAATAAGTAACCATTTTTATTACACGTGATAGAGTTTTTATATTATTATAATGTTATGCTGACAGGTGTTAATTTGTCTCTTTTGCTTATGCTTTTGACACATATTGAAATTATTGAAGATTTAAGTGAATAAATTTTCAAATAATGATAACTAACCAAGGTTTCAAACATACATACAAAATAGTGTGCATTTAAGGCTTATGGTATGGTTAAATGTTAACAATTAAGTGTATTTATTCAGCTTGAAACGTTAATCCTAAGCATGACAAAACCACACATAATAAGACACTTGTTTATATGTGGTAAATAATTCACATAATTTTCTATCAAAACACAATAAGAAACTTTGTAGTAAACTCCATCGTTAAAAGTACTTTCTCATCATTATCATAACTTATCCTAAATGAATGTTGTTTTTTGAATTCATGTAATGAATATAATCAGGTTGACGAACGTCAGGACGAAATGTTGACAGCCCTATTATAGGAATTCGAGGAATTGAGCATGTCTCCATTTCAGTGTTTGATTTAATAAAGATGTGTAAATAGCTACTGGAATAAATTTTACCCTAGGATTCAACGCGTGTCCAATTAAACTTATTCCAACTTAATCGCGTGTTTAGTGCTAATTTATTATACACCTCAGTTAATTCACACTACAATTGCGGCCAGCAAGCAAATATAGCTTTAATACTTTATCAATACATAAAAATATGCCATGCACTAACGGACAAAAGTTCGATATTTGTTTTCTTGAACCTCCTTTAAAATGCACATGTAAAACTATATGGGCTATGCCAAAACTTTGACATGAATATTTCAAAGAGAACATGAGTAAATTTATTTATCTACTGGCTGACAGCAACAACATATCCATTGTTTTGAGCAACATCATTCCAAAATAATTCATTTCGTATTCCTGATCCGATTGTCCGACGTTTCGCCAAAACGACGGTGCACCAAATTTGATTTTTTCCGAAGAAAATCACCTTGCTACTTGAAGCACGACATTTGACCAAATAAATATTCTTCAGATACGTCGATTGACCAAATTACAAAAATATGCATACGACGTCTGGCCAAAAGTAGAAAAAATGACGCACGACGAATAGCCAAATATTTTCTAAACTACATTATGCCTCAAATGCACAACACTTCCTATGAGGTAGAAAAGGGTAAGGAAATCCTTAACCGCTATGGTTACGAAAACGGTCCCCATACATTTTAAATGGAGCCATAGGACGACCTTACCCTTAAGTAAGTATTAGGACTGGTTGTGCATTTGGCCCTATGTCTCAAAATGTGCATGAATACATACGTGTTTAGCACATAAGCAAATCGTCAAACTTTATTCCATGAAGTAAACTAGCAGTTCCCAAAGATCCCAGTAGTATACCAAAAGGATGAAGTACAGCAAGAAAATATTCTAAATATTCACTATAAGATCCGAGAAAAATGTAAAATTGTCGATAACGGTGGAGTGAAATATCTAATGATTTAAATATTATATTTAGTTTTAGCTTGTTCAATCCTCTATAAAAAGATATAACCAATCCTACTGTCTCAAGAACTGTGGTTGTCTCTGTTGAAAATATGAACTGAAGATATATCAATAATAATGCATATCGAAACAATATAACAACATAATACATATTAAATAAGGGTATGATCATATCTAGAATTATGTAAAGTGGATCACAATTAAGTGAGAGTAACAACATTCCCATATAAAAACCAAATAAAGGATATCCTACTACAACGCACAGAAATGAAATTCCTGGTTTATCGCTTTTAAAGGCGGCAAAATTCCACTTGAACTTAGAAAACGTATTTTTGTCGCCTCGCAAATTTGTTTCTTCTTTAAGCAGACAGTTATACGCGTTAACCATTTCTTGGCCTATGCTAACAAGTAGATGGTCACAAAATAGAGGAACTAAGCAGCTTAAAGTGTACAAAACTCCCAGGAGGAGTTTTGTGCTGTCAAAGTTTTTACTGTTGAAAAAGCAAATAATTAAAAATACTATATTTATTCCATGGTTTAAAAATGTGAGTACACTATATAACCACATTGTCTTAAGACTCGGGAATTGGTAGTTCCATTGGCGTTTATTTCTATCCCAAGAAACATGGTTATAGAAGTGAAATGTATTTGCGATACGTTGGTTTAGTTCAAAAGATTTAAACATAAGTGGTGTCGTCATTTTGGTTGACTTTTTTTTATGTATTCCTGCCTCTTTTTGAAATAAGTTTTTGAAAACCTCAAATTGTTAAATTAAAGGTAAGGCTTCCTACGAATCACTACGATAAATATTGTCCTTTAGTCCAGGATATTGCGTTTTAATACAAATTCAGCAGGGGAACTATTTCGACGTTTCACATTTTAAATTTCTTCTTTTACTGTGTATTTTTATCAAAAATTGGATAAAATTAGAGACAAAAAGAGTACCATCTTATTAATTGCTTTGGTTTTACATCCTGTATTTATTATTCTACGTATTCATTGATTAAGACCTTATACTCAAAATCATTTTTAGTATGAGATTCGTTGACATATTTGGCAACTATAAAATATGATTGTCCCTTATTATAATCAAAAAAACGAAGCAAATTATATATTCTTGAAAGAAGTACTAAACGTACTAAAATTATTTCCAATGCTAAGCTTTCATTTTTGTAGGCTAGTTTTATAAGATAAATTATAACGTCACTAGTAGAATTAACCACATACATATGACTATGAATAGTTTACGTTTAAGGTCATACTTCAATTTTAAATTTGCAAGCTATTTCAAAAATTTCATACAGTAGTTATTTAACATATTAAAGACACAAAACAACATGGTTTTGGAGACAAGTCCAGACAGGTTTAATACCATCGTACCAACTTACACGATACCAAAAAAATATTTGGGTTATGCGTTCCTTAGTTAATAGGATAAGTCTACGAATGTTCTCAACACACGCGCCTGATTCGTCGTAAATCAGACACGTGCATGACGTTTCAGTAGTCCAGACAAATATGTCTTCAATATCGGTAACCAAAAAATATCATTTAATTAAATATCACCACGTGCAAACTTGTTATTCAATGCTCATTAAAATAATCACATTATCAAGTTTCTGCCCACAAGCGATAATATTACGACCAGGTAAAATAAACTGTGACAAGCTTTGCTGTAGGGCAGCGGCCCAGGTTTCTATTTCATTTGATTCATATACAAATAGTAACAGTTGTAGCTTTCCTATTGGTGTCAAATTCGTTTCGATATATTCATAAATTAAATATTTATTCAACTAAATATTTACACATTTCCATCTTTATTCAAATAGCTAAATGGCCAATTTCCTTTTCAAAGTGATGCTCCTTTGCTACTTTACATTAATATCCATACATGTTAACCTGGCATTTGATACTCATATCGACATATTTCGTGATATTTTCCACAATGATTTCAATGAACAAAACGAAATCACACTTTACTTTGTAGGAAGCCTTGATCATCTTAAGCCTCCAAATATTAGAAATTTCAATTTGCAAATTGTGTTTTCATCTAATCATACAATCTCTTTGAAAACTTTGCAAAACACTCATACACAACCAGCTAGTATTATTATTACCACGTTTTCGACACTATTTACAAACACCAAAGGAACAACGACTTTATCAATATACAATTTATTCG
>JAQFZH010001042.1:0-24768 GCA_034695485.1 Entomobrya nivalis
TTTTTACACCCTTGCACCCGTCCAGAAGGTTGAAACGGGTGCACCCGTTTTTTGCCGAGATGTGCCTTACCTCTACCTTGAATTGCTGATAAATCGATACTGATCCAAAGTTTAAAAAAAGTATATTCCAAAAAATGACCAGGCACAACAAGTGCAGTTTTGCACCTTTCTAGAGCTGCAGCCTGGTGAAAGTGCAAAAAGGTGTTCGTGAATAAATCACTTGAATCAAATCAGTGTTGACAAATCAACAAATTCCAGCCCGTCGGAAATGGAAAAAGTGAAAGTAGCAACCAAACAAAACCGTATGTGTTGTGGGTAAAATGTCTGAGAATTAATAACCAACCCCTTTGAGTACTCTGAGACCAGCCCCATCCAATACACAATAGCGCTGATGATGAGCTTTCTTGTTTTTTTCTCGATAGATCACATTTAACTTTAATTTTATCTGGTTCTTTATCTAATTTATCGGAGTATGTTATTATGATGTTTGTAGACCCAAGGACAAATTGTGAACTTTGATTGTGTTTTTTGTGCATGCACAAACTTTGATTACATTGATTTTAGAGACGAGGCTTTTCAAGTTAAATACATATTGCCTAAGCATGCTTGGTGTCATTCTGAAGATGTATTTAGACTACATTAATTATAATCATATCTCATTATGTTATGTTTTCACTGGACATAGCACACATCAAGCACCTTCCCATTAATTCAATTAAGTCAAAAGTCGATTTTGATTTTACTGTCCTGCGCCGTGTTGGAGGTTGGAGTCTTCTTGGTCCAGCAGTGCAGTGTTCCGTGCATGCGCATGGTGTATTCATTTCGATTTCTTACATGGTACAGCTGCCCGTATTGGTATTTGGTCACTTTGTTTATATTTTTAATGCAGGCTGGCGGGGAAGGCTTTTTGCGCAGTCTTTTTACATGCTTCTATTTCTCAATTCTCAAACTTTGATTACCGTCCGTATTAGCTGACAGCTTATCATTTTATTTACAGGGACAGGAGCCTACAGAGGCTTGGAAATTAAGTTATCGGTCACCACTTTTAGCTAACTATAATATTGTATACATACATCATTGACGTGAAGAGTCAAATTACCAATTAAGATACGCTGTTGAAGTTCGTGACTCCAAAGATTAAATCAGGTGTTTTACTAGTTTACTAGTGCTTTAATTAATTTAGGTTACAATTAGTTGCAGATGCTTTTGGTAGTAGCTGCGTCGCTTCTTGTGCTATGAATAACGCACAGGCTACAACTAAAGGGCAATAAAAGACGAACTTTTAATTTCGATTTTTAATACACTAGACACCCAAAAATGGAAATGTGTAGGGACAGGGCCAGGAGGGTGGAAATGGAGAGTATACCAGAAGAAGTTGTGGAAAAGGACCTTGTTGTTTTGAAAAGACTGAAATTTGTTTTCAAAATCATTAAGGCTATGCCTCCTCAGCCAAACGGTAGAAACCGGCAGACTCACGCGTACATCTTTGAAGTTTTGGACACGATTAGTGATTGGAGTGGAAATCGTAAGCAATATTATGTTTGATTACTTTAAAATAAACGATTGCTGATGTGATGATTTTACTATTGATTTAAATAATTTATCGGTTTTATTTTGGTTTTAATTTAGAAAACGATGAGATTATTGAAGTCCTGGACAAACGCATTTTCCCACTTATTTGTCGGCTTGTTTCAACTTACAACAATGATGAGTTCAATACTTTCCAGTGTTTTTTCTGCAAATATTTGTTTTCTAAATGGGAGGAAACTTCCAGTTTGATTGCTCTTGATTTTCTTGCCGAAATTTACGGATTTATTGCAAAGTACGTTTTGATATGCGAAATGAAATAATAATAAGAATTTGATATGTGATTTAATTTACTGGTTAAAACTTTGTAACATTAAAATTTCTTTGTACACGCAGGATTGCTCCAAATTCCGTTGGTGTAGAATTGGTGCAAGTTTTCCAGCAGGAGCAGGTTCCATCTCATGTTTATTTGTTAGTTTTGCCAGCAATCATTAGAAATTTGTCTGGTAGTGCCTCTGAAGACTTAAAGGTTAGTTATGCCAATGAAACCCACTCATCCTCAATTCAATGTAAGTTGAATTGGCATAATATGTCGTTGATGCATGTATTTACTTTCTCCTCCAGGAAAAATTCTTACGAAATCTATATCTCCGACAAGACCACTTGCTTGAATCAAATCTGAAAACTGTGGCACTGTTTTGGATAAGTTTGAAGCAAGCCATTTACAGAATCCAAAATGTGCATCAAATTACCCCGCTGATACTCAAATGCATTTTGACATCGTCTTACATGGATTTAATCGGTACGGAAATTATGGACAAAGTAAGCTACCGAGCTAGTATAGCTAACAAGCCTTTTGAAATAAATTTAAGGATGAATGCAACCTTATTATTATTCTTATTGGAAATGACTTGTTTAATTTCTTCAAAGATACTTCAGAGCGTTACTGAATGCAGTAGTTCCATTAGCACCCCATTACACACGAACAGCTTTTTAATCGCCTCAAGTATTTATCTTCACTCCTTGTGTTCTGTGATATTCTACCAGCAAAATCACGTTTTGCTGAAACCCATCCTGAATTTAATGCACCGTGTGACTCTAATTACTCAAGATTCAAGAAATCATCGCGTTCGTTGTTTAACCGCCATGATATTTCAACGCATCTTTGAACATGCTGAGGAAAATGGCCTGGATGAAGTACTTAAAAACTTTAAGAAGATATCAGAGGAATTTGAATTTAATGACAGAGATCGTGCTAATACCCTTTTAACAGCATTGGAACAATCTGTGAAACAAATTACGGACGAAAATGCTTTGTTTGATGAAAATAATAGGAACAGAATTTCAGTGATGATTGACAGCCTTCAAAACATTTTGGAATATTCTAATTGAATTTCCCTTAGCCAAAGTTCAGTGAACCAAATATTTATTCCAAACACGTAATTGTGCAGACTTTTAGTATGGTGTGATGTGATAGTGATGACTGAATTTAATTTGCGAATTGCCAATGTATACCTTGGAAGTGTGGAAGTAATGGGAAGTTTGTGAAAGTGCCGAATGGCGCAGTCATTTTAGTGCTACAAGCAGAGTAATAAAAGGAAAATTATGACTCGATTCCCATTTGTTTTACCGTGCTGGTCGGTCTTCCTTTGTTTCAGAATGTTATATAGCGTGTCTTTGTTGAGTCATGTTTAGTTTTTAGATTGAGATCCAGAGAAGTATCTGCAATCTGCAGTGTAGGTAGTTTTTCTTCTATAAAATAAAATAAAAACACCTTTTGAAAAGCTGTACATGTGCAAGTGAAGTTCGCATGGGTCCTTTGAATACACATAGTTATTCTTGAATCCAGTATAGCCAACAGGAGCGTGTAATGCAGACAAATGGATTATGTGTACTACTAACGATAATAGAGATTCAAAGGAGTGCAAAACAAACTATAAAAACCATCCGTGCCGTAGCTGTTAATAATCAGAATGTTATGCCTTATTTGTGTAGATACAGAAAGAAATCCACACAGATTCGTGAGTTAGTAAATATTATATTGGTGATGTACTGACTGAGTACACTGTACTGTACATGGCCATCTCTCTGCTAGTCACGTTTTTATATTTTTGTCAGTGGATAGAAAAAAAAACAAAGTAAAAAATGTAAGACACCAACCAGTACATCACCTTCGCCATGCAATATGCAATGCACCAGATGAGAAGTGAATGGAGAAGATGTTAGCGAAGGAAAGGTCTTGTTTGGTTTGGATTGGGGCTGCTGCCTGTTCTTACTTCTTTTTTATTCTTTAAGTCAGCATGATTGCTTTTTTATTGATGGTGTGTTGTGGTGGTGGATTGGAGGCAAAAGGATAGGGATATTTAGAAGTTATATGTTTTTGCACACACACCATACTTGTGCTACATGTTATAGGACTAATTGATCGTAAAGAATATATAGATTGTTTTATTTGAATAAAATTGGGTCCTCCTTTATAAAAATCGAATATGTGTACCTGTACCATTTGTTGAGAATTATGCAATTAGGCGATTATAATATTCTACAATAAGTTCACTTTGTAACCTGACGCCTGACGCAATGTCATTATTACGCTTCCCTAACCCAACATAACATTTACAAATTGAGGCTACCAATGAAAATAGTGCAATTTACTCTAGTCGCAACAAGACGGTGAGCTATTAATATAGATCAAAAATAATTCAGTTACCGCATCGCCATTTTTAGTTTGGTTTTCAAAATTTATTTGTAAAATTGATTCTTTGAAGATGACGGACGAAGACTTAAGTGGAATGGACATGGAAGATTTTTCAGAAGAGGATGATCTGCAGGAGGAAAGCATGATATCTTTGAAGAGACAATTAATTGCTTCAGAGGAGGTAAAAGTACTAAATATTTTTATTCAATAAATTGATTTCTTAAATGAAAAATATAAAGTAAATCAAAATCCTTTGAATTGGTTTTGCAGATAATACGAAATTTAAGGATAAGAAATGCCTCTCAGGAGCAAACCATACATAATTTAGTTTCTGCTATTGAGAAATTACGAACTTTACATTTGGAAGAACGACAGGTACAACATTAATAGTCTCTAATTACTGGTTTCATGTTGCATTTGTTTGTGCCAATTATAGTTGTGCTAAAATGTATATGTAATGTAATTTCAACTCTAGGTGCTGGAAAACATTAGACTACCCAATCTGTTATCAAGTTTTCGAATATCTGATTCATCATGTTCCAGGGTATGCATATGCAGTCATATTTTTAAACTGTATGTACATTTACTTCATCTTTCTTTGGCTTTTACTCATTTTTCTTTTTGGTTTTGATTTTGTTCACAGATTGTGGAACAAACAATTGATGACAGTCAGCATCCACTTCTGAATCATATTATCATTTCAAATGTGATGCAAAGATTGCCTTTGAATGATGTGATACGGTGTCGTCTGGTTTGCCAATCATGGTGGGGCAAAGCCAATGAAGAAATTCGCAAAAGAAAGCTGATTGGAATCAATTACAGGAATATTGAAAATTTGTCCAAGTTTGCGAAATTAATACAGTCCAGTCAAGATATTCCATTCGCTAGGTTTCGTTTTGGACTTTTTGTGGTAAACACTCATCGACCCGCTGTTGAAGATTTCTTCTCAATTTGTGGACCGGTCATTACGCACATTGCACTGTGCTTTGCAAATCAGTTTTGTGAAATATCCCTTGATGAGCTGCGCGACCTGTTTTTATTGCGTGTTCCGAATTTGGAGAAGCTTGATGTAGAAAGGCTTCCCTTAAAATTGACAAAAGAAATGTCTTTATTTCCGCTTGGTAGTAAGATACCACAGTTGAGAAAGCTTAAACATTTGAAAATTTGGGATAACATGGCATCAGACAATAGAATGGATTCCACATATTCTGTGGGTCTTGTCCACGACTTAATTAGTATGGCTCCGAATTTGTCGAAATTATCAGTGTACACTGAATGCCAGCATTTGGTAGCTGCGGCACTGAAGAGTTTGGAAGAGAAGCGTATTGAGCTGAGAGAATTGAGATTAGAATCCATTTCGGAAGAGAACTTGTTATACTTGACTAGACTTCGGTTTCCACTAAGAATGCTTCGTATTGAATATTTTGATACACTCACTGCCCCAGAATCCGTAAAGTCTCTTTTAACCACTTTAAGCTTTACGTTAGAGGAACTACATTTCTCCGATTACCGTGTGATGAATCATGCTGAAAATTTGGTTGTGTCGTTCCCCCGAATGGCAAGATTGCGAGTTTTGAAGTTTCGTCGACCATGGAATGATAGGCGTCTGTTGTTTTACCCGTTGGTTTTTAAAGATCAACTTCCTTGTCTGCGAAAATTGTCTTTCCAGCATGAACAAGGTCAATTTTTAAACTAAATAATTTTCTCGGTCATAGCATAATTTAATGATATCCATTCTAATTAAGTGTATTGATTTTATTTTTATATTTTAGGGAGTCCACCATATTGTATTCACAGTTATAGCGATTTTGTCAATCCCGAGTCCACAGGGCCATCAGAAACTGTTGAGGAATTGGAAATTACTCACGAGTTAGATAGCGTTTTGATGTTTCGTAAAGTTCCTGATGCATTTCCTAATTTGAAAATTCTAAAGTCAACGGATTCAAGCAACGAAATTATTCGAGCAATGTGGGAGTTTCTTCCTAATATTCAAGAACTATACCTTACCCTGTCTATTTCTAACAGAAATATTGATTCGGTAAATTGAAATTAAATTTTAATTCAAATCGTTTGTATGAGATACATGAAATGCAATATTATAAGAGAATATAATATTTGTAGGTTATCACTGGAATACCAGTAGAAGTATATCGTCAGATCTGCAAGGAAAATTTATATTCAAGAGTGGATGCCAACGTGTTGGGAATAATCCGAACGGATCCGTCAATTTGTAGCTTAAAGGGTAAGAAAGCAATGCGCAGTTTGACTTGAATATAAACGAAAGTGCACGTATTAACTTTTCTATCATTTATTTTTACAGGGCTAAAGAAATTGGTTATAGAAGGCCATCAAATAAATCGTGTGACAGATTTCTCATGCTCCTTTGCTTTAATCTTCCTCAAAACGTTAACTAGCTTAACTATTACAGATGCAGATGTATGTGTATAATAACTATTCATTCTATTCTTACCACATAGTATTATTTACTTAATGTTTTTGTCATGATTTTTTCATTACTTTTATTAACTTTATTTTTGCTCTACAGATCTCGGAAGACTGTCGTGATCTAATGAAAATTCATCTCAATCTGGTGCACCTGGAGATCTTACCTTAACTTTCTCCTTATCAGTTTTTTCTGCAGTCGTATTGTATATATTGAGCCAATACATACTTTAGT
This sequence comes from Entomobrya nivalis, assembly GCA_034695485.1. NCBI lineage: Eukaryota > Metazoa > Arthropoda > Collembola > Entomobryomorpha > Entomobryidae > Entomobrya > Entomobrya nivalis. The sequence continues at coordinate 6,903 of JAQFZH010001042.1, forward strand.
TCAGCGAAATTTGGCATTATTGGTCTTGACCTAATGATAACGTTACGCGTACGTATTTTACATAAAATGTTTTATTTCTTCTTTTATTCATGCGATACAAATAGAAAGTCACTGTCATTGTATGCTTATCTTTATCTCCCAGTATTATAAGTATTACTGTAATTTTTTGCGCATTGTACTTACGTATTTTAGATAATAAATATAACAGTTAGAAGCCATCATTTAATCAACTAAGATCATAACCAAAATAAAAATTGCAATCGCTAAAATCAATACAAATGTACAGACCACCAAAGTTTTCTTTAAATTTCGGTTCTTTTTTTCTTCTCGCTTGCGGATTAAATCGGTTGTCTCTCCAAATTTGTTTGCACCACTTTCCATATCGTTTACCTTTTCTGCAAGTGTTTCAAGATCTTGACCTCTTGTCTCAAGTGCAGCTATGTTATTTGCTACTGTTTCCCTAACTGAGGCCACGTCTCCAAAGAGTTTGGTAAGAACTCTAGTAGCTCTACTTGAATTCGGTTTAGGCGCATCATCTTTGGTTTTATCATCGTTGTACGATCTTGTGCTTGTGGAAGAAGACGCCTCATTTTTGGCCAGTAGTGGGGTTTCAGTCGAAGCCATTTGAATCGGATCCTGATTAATTCAAAATTAAAGTTTTTTCACAATGTTTATTTTCGAACTATCATTAACGTTAACGTACCTATGATGAAAATCCTCTACGTTTAAAAATTTAATTTAAACAGGAATACGTTAACTTTGGAACAAATTTCACTGGTTGCATGTGGCGTATAAAATATAATATCATTTAATAAAGTTAATGAAGGGCTTCACGAGAGTTTATATGAAGGAGTGAAAAGTGAATAGTTCGCTCAAACTTTTAACATTTAATCAATGAAATACCACTACACAAACCTAAGTTTAGTGTATATAGCATTTATCAAATATTGGAGATTTATTACTGACAATGTGACAATGATTGACAAATACGCTTTACAACAGATGCAAACATTTGACAGCATAACGAAAAGACTTAAACCGGATATAAATTTTCCCACATAGCCACAAAACCATATTTTCCGCATAGATAACGCTGCGTTATAATGATGCTACTAATTGTTCGATACAGCAAACTGTGTGTACAAAAATACTTCTTTATTCTTTATAATAAAAAACGTCGTGTCCTATTACATTAATGTTATATTTATTTGCAACATAACACAAAAATATTTTTGTTGCAATTGTGATGCCCAATTTATTTCACACTAGTGTACAAAATAGTACAATACATCAACTATGCTGGATATACAATGATTCATGCTGCAATTTAACAACTTCATTACCATAACTGATAAAACCGGGTACTAAATATCTAGCAAAAATTTCTAATTTTCTATTAAATATTTTATCAGGATAAATTTTCTGAATAACGTCTATAAGTGGAGGTTTATGCGAGTTGATGCTACTTGGAACGCTAATTATAAGTTTAGGATTAGTTTTCGTTGAAGCTGTTTGAGTATCCATTTCGGGCAGTAGGTTTATCTTTCTTCCTGTAATTATAATTTCATAAGGTTGCTTTTTAGATTCCTCGTTGAAAGGGCAGATAGGTTTTCCTGATTTAGTTACCTGTTTATGATTTACAAAAAAACGGGACATCATTTTCCATCCATTGATTATTCATTGCTTATATAAAGGTATGAAGTCCATTCATTTATCTTTTATCATTATGTTCTTACTTTGAGCCAGTACAAGGTTTTCTCATGTTTTATCCCCCAAGCTGGAAATAATTCCTTGATTAGCTTTTCTTGATGTGATTTTGCATTTGTGCACCAAACAACCAGCATTCCGTTTTCGTTTAAAATGGAATCAATTGGTAGTTTCGCAATGAGATCAGTGTCAATCATTTCATACCTGCAGTAATGATTAAATTAAATTTATTGTCCCGCTTTGATTGATAATTCTCTCCTGTTCTGACTCTATTTTATGCATTTAATGTAAAAGAGTTTAATGTATATTACCCAGCCTCGTGTTGCTTCCGTTTTCGTCGTCTTATAAATTTGTTCCACCACTAGAGATGAAAAGTGCAGTTAACATGTAAAAATGTGAATTATAAAGTTATACTACATGAGATTATTATACAGATTAATGAAGTACCAAAAATAACCAACCATAAAACAAAGTCTTTCTTTTGCCTTTAGATATTATTTCGATTTATGTCTTACCGGTGGGTCCATTAGAATCAAGTCAAAAGGTGCTTCATCATTTTCCTGAAGTACCTTTCTCATGCTCATCACATCATTGCAGTAAAATTTTGTGTTAGGAGGAAATAGAAATTTGTGAGTGTCACTTGTCGCCACTGCACTTATCACTGTGGCGTCTGGAATAGGGTTATGTCCATGAAAATGCGGAAGTTCCAAGGTTTTCACAGTCTCAAAAAACTTTTGACAAACGTGAACGGCTGTAAAATTGTTTTTAGGCCAAGTATTCACAATGTCACCCTTTTCATCACTACAGACTCGTTTGCAAGGCTCACTTTTGATTTGTTCGTTTTCGCAATCATCACTATTTTTGCCTCCGTCCCTTCCAATTTTGAAAATTTCTTTAGGAATTTGTTCACTGAGTAAAGACTCGAAAATAGCTTGTACCAGCTTGCTTTCTTCTGAAAGAATGGGAGGCTTTTTGCAATGCTTTGAAGATTTTTCTTTAAAATCCTTAAATGGCTCAGTGATCTCAAATAAATTAGGATTTAAAGTCAAGTAACAATATTGGTTGTCAGTTTGACAAGTACCGGTTGCTTGTTCAGGTTCAGCTGTAAGTGGCAATGGGGTCTTTATGTTTTCAAAGAATTTTAAATGTGATATGATGAACCCCACGTCATTCTCGTAAAGGATTGACATTTTAATTGAATGCCGGAATTATGTATTATCTGTAACTGGAAATTGAACTTGGAGAAAGTATTACATGACAATTTTCATGAATTGAAAGGTGCAAATGCACATGTGTGTGCAAGCGAAAACAAACTGAAAATTGGACCCAGCAGGCCCAGCTGTTTCATGTATTGCATCGTAGTCCAGTGCAGTTCCAGCTTAGCCATGCGAAGGTAAATGGCATCTTGCCATCTTGCACACCTAATTTTCTTACATTGATGAGTTTGATGATGAGGGCAAATGAAACCTTGCTTTATTTACTACAAGCTTGTTAATTATGTGACCAATTTGGCGTTTAATTATTGCCCATTTAAATACACTCATAGTAAACTTGAATTTCTATTTGTCTTTACGGTCAATCATATGCTGAATCTTATGAAAATCTCATGCTTTATGTTTGTGTAAATAATCATGATTGTTCAGGTTAAAAATGTTTCTCGAATGCAATGAATAAGTAAGTAGCAACAGCAAGTAAAGTAAGTAATTTCACACATCAAAAATGTAATTTTTCGACGACAAACTAATTGAAGCAACAAGTGACCACGCAAATTCTCACGATGCCCCAACGCAAAGGTAGCTTGAAAGTCAGCAGGATGATCCGGAGTTGGCAAGAAGACTAGGCCACAAAATATATTTTTTTAACCGATTTTAAACTTTTTAATCTTTGTAATTCAGCTTACGTGTCAGACTCGTTCGTGTCTAATTAAATCAAAACAATACAGTCGTAGATTGTAGATGTTGTAATTCATTTTAAATTTATGTACGTTATCAGTTTTAGTAATAAAATTATGGTAATATGAGAGATGTAATTTTTTGACAAAGAAAGCAATTTATGCGATGTATGTTCCAAATAAAGTGTTTCAAACATAGGCTTCTGGCTTCTTCTTCTTCCACTTTCCTTTCGACGAAGAAAACTTATTCTAGAATATAGACACAGGAGCCAAGACCATACCAAAATGTGATATTTGTCTGGTCTAGTCTGATGGAAAATAACTGAACTGAAAATACATGCATGCGTGAATAAGCTTTAAGTATGAATGAAATAGTGAAAGCACCTTGTGATATGAAAATGAAAGCACAAACACAAAACTCTCTCGAATTATGTTTCAGGAGTAAAAGTAAAATGGTCCGGAAACCGTACACAAACTTTCAGTCTCTCATTGCTTGGCGGAGGAACTGTTTCTTGCTCTCATGCCTGAATCTAAGTGTCTATTCCAAACAATAAAAATGGGATAGAACTAGTTCATTTAGTTCTTTATTGGTCATTTGAGTAGCTCTACCACAAAAATAATTACAAATCATGAAAAAGACTGAAAACTAGTTTAGTGACCTTTATCTGTTCTTTTGTTCATAAGTAACTTTCATAAATAATCATGGACGATAGAACTATAGATAGAGTTTTTGCTGGCTGCTTAGAGGAGCTACCACCCGTGAGTTCAAAAATTGTTCGGATTTTTACCAGTTCTACTTTCACAGGTAGGTACAAAGTTACTTTTAAATAAATTTCATTTTGCTGTTATCCTTCAGTCAGTTAATGTTCCTTTCATGTTTTTTTTTCGATCAATGATTTCGTATAACCTAAATTACAACGCAATAATGAATTCTAATGCTAGATACTGGTCTGGAAAGAAATACGTTAATGGCGGAAGTGTATCCAAAAATAAAAGAGTATTGCAGAGAGAAACATGGACTGGAGTTTCAGGTACGATTGCATTGTCAAAGTAAAATATCAAAATCATGGTAGTAGATTTGTCTTTCACCTAACATGGGCGTCAAATTGGTAGGTGGTGGACATGAGATGGGGTGTTCGAGATGAGGCAACTGATGATCACATGACCACTGAACTCTGCATGAGAGAAATTGTCAATTGTCAGAGACTGTCTATGGGTCCTAATTTTGTGGTAAGTTTTGTCTTCTAAAAGCTAGCATCTATCCGATATTTATGTTTTTCTTTATTGATACATTCGATAGAAAAAATGAAAACAAAAATAATTTGCACTAATTTTTGTGACACTAGTATATAAACAGTTATGTTATACAGTGTCTCACCTCACTATCCAATACACTCTCATTTAGTATTCAGTTTTAATGGATACAAAAACGTGTAGAAATAAAAAAATATCAAGATTCGGGCAGTAGGGCTCGGGTATTGGAACTGACTGTTACAGATCAATGCAATGTCTTTATGCACACAGCGACACAGCTTACATACAACATATATAGCTTTTGAGCATCAAATTTAAGTCTACAAGATATGGATCAAGGAGATTAAAGGGATATCACCAACTGGTACGGACTTGTAAACCACTTCGTGCCAACTTTTGTATTTTCTCCTCGCCTTTCTCTGAACAAGTACTACTACGTTACCATTTATCAAGCGTTAAGAGCGTTGATTCCAAATGTCATTTCTTAAGTGTACATTTATTTACTGTAACGAAGATTTTTTTCACGGTATCCGGAAAGGATGGATTGTGGTTACTTATTATTGTATTTGTCAGTATGGAATTTACCGAATTGAACTGTTTAATTAGGTCTTTCTAGGACAAAAATATGGGTATCGACCTATTCCTACATACATCCTGGCATCGGAACTAATTTTACTCAAGGAAACTCTCCAACAAATGGGGGTAGATACTTACCTGCTTGACCTGTGGTACAAGAAGGATACGAATGCTGTTCCACCAATTATGATTCTGCAACCAATTTCCACAATTTTATTAAACTTTAATAATAAGGTGCTGATTCCATTTCTATTTTTATCTCATGTTGTTCTACACACGACGTAGATTTTTAAGAATCTGTTTAATCGATGGAAAAAGACAGGTATACGCTCGTGTACACTGTACGCATCACACATCATAATAATGTTCTTATCTTTTTTATTTTGATGTCTCTTTTGATACGCATAGCGTGTTCCAAAACTACAAAGTCAAGACCAGGCTATTTGGTGGGACACATTGACAAAAATGCAGAAACTCCTGAGAAAGGCCGCTCACATGTGTTTTGTGAATGGGAAAATGACCCATGACGAAATGCATAATTACTTCATGTCAGGTTGATCATTTACAAAACAAACGAAAATCTCACACACTCATTCATGTTTTTGAATATTCTATAAGTTAAGTTATATACTATGTGGGTTATGTGGGTAATGGGTTTCAGTGACGGAAAGAGAAGTCATCAATGGTGTTTTAAACGTTGAAAACACAAAGGCTCATTGTATCTCTTATGTTCGCTATATAAACAATATCAACTTACAAAACATCAAAAAGGCATCAAATTTCATTGACATCATCAACCGTGGAATTGATGCCGAAGCTGCTAGACTTTTGGGCAACCTGAGAGATGAACGACTACCAAACAAGATGGAAGCTTCCAACATGCAAAAGTATTGTAGATTATATTATACTCTAAGTACATTTATGCACGCACACATATTAAGTTAAAGTGATATGCTTTTAACGCATGAATGGAAATGTAAATTACAACTTTTTTTGTGTAAGATATACCATTGAATGGATGGGACGAGAAGGAATATCTAGAGACACCCACGACGAATATCTCTCCAGTTTCTTGGCTCATTTCTTCAAAAACATTACAAAGTTGGTGGATAGAGCAATGCGCAAAGAGGACTCCTCCGCTCAAGGGGTCATCGTCACTGAGATCCTTCAGCATCTTCATGCATGTAATAACTCGGTCAAGGTGTTTTATGGGAGAGAGGAAGCCCTTGAAAAGGCTTTTGGCTACATACTGGGAAAATCTGACAAACCTTTAATCTTGTACGGTGCGGGAGGATGTGGGAAAACATCCTTATTAGCCAAGATCGCTGCCATGTGCTTTCCCTGGTTTGCTGAAAAAAATAATGCTGTTCCTTTACTCATTCTAAGATTTTTGGGAACAACTCCCGACTCTAGTGCGTTGGCTCCCATGTTGATTTCATTGTGTCAGCAAATATCATATAATTTTATGCTGCCCATGGAAGAAATTCCTGATGATTTGGTCCCATTGACTGCACATTTCAAGCATCTTCTTACCTATGGCACGGCTGAACAACCACTTGTCGTATTTCTTGATTCTGTTGATCAGCTTACAGGTGCCAGTGGGGCCAATAAACTTACTTGGTTGCCTTCAAAAATTCCTAAATTTTGCAAGGTACAATGCACAAGTCCAAAAAGTTTTGAATGTTAAACACTTGCTTGTCACACAAAATGTTATGCATTTAACTTCTTACATAGATTGTTATCTCATGTGTAAATGAACCGGATGAGCCTGAAATCTCTCGGGATTATGTTCTCCTGAGACGTATCCTAAACGCAGACGATCAGTTTTTGGAGGTGTCCGCACTCGGTGAAAAGTTGGCCACACAAGTGATGCGAAGATGGCTTATAGCAGCAAACAGGGACGTGACAAATTATCAGTGGCGTGTGGTCTGTAATGCACTGGCTGAGTGCAGCTTACCCATTTTTGTAAAGCTTGTCTTTGCTGAAACATGCCGATGGAGAAGCTATTCTAAACCAAATGATACGATTCTTGCAACAAATGTGATGGACTCCATTTTTAAATTGTTCGAAAGAATTGAGCTACAGGTTATATTTATTACATATTTTGTTCTACTACTACTACTATCATAAAGGCAATGCAATTTTGTTATCTTCAATGATATGAGGACCCTTGTGTGCAAGTTTAAAAAATATTTGGCGTTTCGTTTTTAAAAACAGCATGGACGATTATTGGTTACCCATGCCTTGGCATACATCACCGCAGCAAAAAGTGGGCTTTCAGAAACGGAACTGGAGGATTTGATTTCGATGGATGACAAGGTGTTGGATGATGTGTATCAGTATCATTTACCACCCGTCCGGAGAATACCTCCATTGTTATGGACTCGTATAAGGAATGATTTGCCAAATTATTTATCTGAACGTGAGGCTGATGGGGTATCAGTTCTGAGTTGGTACCACAGGTATGAAGCTCTCAATTTTTAGTACCAATCAATCAAACTGGGAGAAATATCTTGTTTTAATGAGCAAACCACTGAAATAGATTGTATAAAACATTATAATAGACAGTTCAGAGACGCAGCGAAAGAGAGATACTTTAAAGACGAAACATGGTCAATTTACTTTCATTCGTCGATTGCCGACTACTTTCTTGGAATTTGGGGAGGAGGAAATCCCAAGCCATTTATGTACACAGAAATTCAAAGACATCGTTTTGGACTTAAAGACAGGAACGCAGCAGCAGATAGGAAGGTTCCTCTTCAACCACTAGTTTTTGTTGGGAAGGATGGAAAAATTTCAAGATATAATTTGAGAAAAGTTGGTCAATTACCTTACTAAATAGTTGGTATTCAATATATATACCCATTATAAGTGATTATTCAACGAACGTTTTTATTGTATGATTGTAGTTTGGTGAATTACCCTTTCATCTTGTGAGAGCAAAAAGATTTAATGATTTGAATGAGAACGTGCTTTTCAATTATCAGTGGCTCTGTGCGAAGATTTCTTCTTGTCCACTTCAATCCTGCTTGAGTGATTTCGAGGATGCATGCTTGTACATGGAGGACAGAGACTCCTCAAGGTTTGCAATATTGGATGAGTGAATTTCACTTAATTTATAATTTACTGTGATTTATGACATGATGAGTTTATAATTGCTTGGAATGATGCATGTTTGCATGATTTTTATGATGCGATAATATGCATGTATGTTCTTGTGTACCTGCTTTCTTCGATTTGCATGATCAAATTTATACATTGCCTGCATGGATTGCCTTTTGGATTATACATATGACAGATTGAATAAATCTAAATGGGAAGTAAAGAAATTAATCAGGTAAGTGAAATACAGTAACTTTTAATATAAAACGAAACGGTAATGGGATGATTTGTTTTGTCCAGTTCTTAAATAATTGATCAGGTTTTATGTGAGTGAGATAATATACGTATATGATGTAACATAATTATTAAAGACGCAAGCTTTGGCTTCAATTCCAATGAATTAAAAATATGTAGCATGATATACTATAACTTGCATGTAAACTGCATGAGTTTTTAGCTCGTATGATCAGTCAAGACATAAACTAGCATTATTTTCCCGTATTTAACGTGATTTTCGTGTTTAGAGAAATCATGTTGGTTGCTGATGCCCTGCGTCTTGGAGGAGCAATTTTAATGAATCATCCTCAAATGTTGGGTCCACAACTTGTTGGTCGGCTTCTTCCTGAAATGGGTTCTTATCCGAACGTGAAAAAGCTCCTTGCGCAGTGTGACTCAGAAGGGCTTAGCCATTGTGCTTTGATACCGGCATCTCATTGCTTCCACACTCCAGGAGGTCCCTTAAAGGTACTAAAGTCGGCATTTGTGTCATCCCAGCTGCAGAAAGTTACAGAAAAATTATGAAACAATACTTTCTTTGTTTTTTGTTCCTTTCTTTAGTATTCTCTTGAAGGACATCAATTTGCAGTTTTTGGCTACCAACTCACTGCAGATTACCGTTACATTGTGTCCATTTCTAATAAGTTTGTAACGTGGGATTTGTCCACTAGTGATATGTCACGTGAAGTGATTCCAAATATTGAAGGGATTTTGCAAGGACTTGTCATTTCGCCAGATAACAGATACTGTGCAGCATTTTCCAATATTAACCAAACCGTACTGCTCAACATGCTTACAAATGAGTTTGAAATTTACGATAATTCTCTCGAAGATTTGGAAAATATCACAGGATTAAGTTTGCTCAATACCCATCTTGTAATTTATGGGCATCACTCATGGGTTCTATACAAGTATATTTGATAATCATTACTATGATATGTTATTGCTGAGCACATTTTCTGCTAAATATGGTGTGTAATATATTATTTTTGATAAAAAGTATAAATGGAGATATTGAGGAGAGAAACGTTCACTCTCATGATCTCAAACCAATCCTTCAGATGCATTTTTACACCCTACAAGATTACACTGTTGTTTTATGGAGTGGCTCCTTGGACGACACAAAGATGCAGTGGCAGACTACTGTAGACGGAGTGGCAGCAACTCCTTTAGATTTTCATGGGTAAAATACCATTTTTGGTTTTGAACGATGTCTTCGTTACTTTACTATAAGCTTAGTTTGGGTTGGGACTTATCATCTTTATATTTGACTATGTATTAGAGCATTGGCTATAACAGCAGACAGGGAAAAACTTTACACTCTTGTTGAGCAACATGAAAATTTGCTGGTTGAGCTCACAATGAAAACTTCTCCATTAGAGTGGGGCATTACGAGAGTTTATGAGGGCAATGAAGAACCACTCATTCAGCTACAATTCTCGCAAGATGAACTATATATCGTGGGAACATTTATGTTTGGATTTAAAGTATGCATATATATATGTATATATAAATATATATTTTAATGAATAATTAAAAATCTGGACAGTCGGTTCTTTATGAATTTTGTTCTTTACGGTGAAAGGTATGGAATCTGGAAACAGGAAGGACAGTTACTTGTCTTCTTCCAGAAGGAATTCGGAACATATCAACAAAATTGCTGGAATCGAATTCTTGTGTTTTATCGAAAGATGCTACCTACGCAATAGCTGGCGTGAGGTAACGTTTATGGCTACATGAAAATGAGCAAATGAATGTGTCGTTGGAGTTGGTGTGATATTTGATGTTTTCAATATCAAAATGGTATTTAGGAAGAATTTATACGTTTGGGACATGAAAGATGGTGAACTGCTAAAAAATTTGGACGCCCACTTTGGTCGTATTATAAAAATTCAAAGCCTTACAATTGGAAATTGGAACTCTGTGATAACCTCGTCGATTGACAGGACAGTGAAAGTTTGGAATATAAATAACATCTTTGAACAGGTCCACGTCATAGATCGACATGAACTGCAAATTGATGCAATAAGGTCCGTGAACAAATTTGATTATGACGAAATTTGTGTACATGGGGCACATTGAGATAAACTATATTAAAATTACAAAATACAATCAGAATCGACTTGTTTGTTTAACTTTGATAATCCAGTATTTCAAATGAGGCATACTTGGCAGCGACTGCAACAAGGAATTGTGTAGGAATATGGGATTTGCGAATCGGGAAAATGATTGCCAAATTAGCTGATTCCCCGCTTGGTGCTATTGTGACTCACGCTGTAATCACAAAGGATGGAAGGTGATCGGTATATTTATTGAGATCTTGGTACTATTTTACAAAAGAAGTAAAATTGATCTTTAATGCATATTTTGGATGAACAGATACATTGTTTCAGCAGAATCTGGTTTTCTACTGATTTGGAGCTTGGATGGTAAAGTTATCCATAAAGAAACTCAAGAAAGCATCAAGCAAATATTTCTCCTGGAGAAGGATACTGTCTCAATAGTTGTTTCTAAAGTTGGTGGAGCCGAATTAAAGTAAAAGCATATTTCTTAGCTGAATTAGTTCTCACATGCATGTATTGCATGTTTTTCCATTTACTTTACCATTTCCCAGTTAATATTTGAAGCAATGCTAGCAACCTTTAAGACTGTTAAATTCAGCACAGCTATTTCTAATTATTTAGGGGTGTTGTAATCGCTCGAAGTATGCCCAGCGGAGAAAAACTGTATGAATTCGAGTTCCCCATTAAATCCCTTCGGGATGTTATACCAACCTCTGATGAAACTCTCTTGGTTGGTCCCGGGTTCGAGAAGCTCAAAGACACTCTTTACATTTTTAATGCTAAAACTGGTCAAATGATGCATAAAATTATACTAAAGTATCCAAATTTCAAAGATTATCTTTCATTACTACCTGTACCGAGAAAAGCAACACAGGTACAGTCACAATCATTTTCTCTCTCATGTTCTAAATTGCCTAAACCATAATCACATTCTACATTACATGTTTTAGATAGCCCTAATTGATTCTGACAAGGGGAATATCATTGACGTTAAGACTAAGAAATTTATACGCTCTGTGCCTAAATGGGGTGGTCAATGTACTAAAGATGGGAAACATGGTTTGTATGCTCCAGGACGTGGAGGTTTGGAACTTATTGAATTGAAACATGGTAAAAGTGTGAGAACGTTTATCCCAAAAGTAAGAATTGTCATGTTATCCATATTATTATTATTTGCACATCTTGATGGTTTTTGTCATTGCTTCAAGTTATTATTATCAATTGCTTGTAATAAAACAGGTTGCCGAAGGTGTGTTCACTGTGATATGCATGTTTAACAAAACCAACGAATACGTCCTCTATTATCATGGAGGTCGGAAAACTATACGGGTACGTAACAACGTTGAAAATAAATAGTCACTCATTTTTCTGCCACTTTGAAATTTCTGCTAATTAGTTATGCAACTTTAATGAAGTGATAATTGAATCCCTGTATAATGTTGAATGTATTATATAATTTGTACACTAATCTTTGTACGTTACACTATGTTTTAAGGTTTTTCGCACGGCTGACGCTCATTTGATTGCAGATTATAGAGTTCCTGCAGAATTATCTGCAATAGACAGCACTTCAGATGGAAAATCTCTTGTGCTTGGCACAGTTGACGGTTGTGTTACCGTACTCTGTATTGCAGATCCTGTCAAGCCCGAGATGAAGGAATATCTTCAACAACTACCTTCTAGAAATGAAGAGGTATGAAAAAATTTCATTGTGTAAATAATGATTTTTAGCAGAGAACTGCTAATCTAATATCAACACATTTAATATTCAAAAAATACTTTTTTTTCATTTGACACAACACGTCATATTTTTCTCATTCATCTTTTTATGCACATGAAAATTATAAAATAACAAATTGCTACTCATTCACAGATGGCTAAAAAGGAAGCTCGACGGTTTACTCAGATGTATTTCAAAACTGCTGCGAAAATGGTTGCACTGGCTCATCGGGTGCAAGGGCAGCTTGGATCCAATGAGAGTAGGAAGGAGAGCGATCAAGACTCAATATCTACCACCACGTCGAAAGATCAAGCGCGTTTAGAATCTTTCACGACAGATTCAGAATCTGGAATAACGATTAGTTCTGAACATACTCTGACAGAGCAAAGGGCAAATGGGGGAAAACAAGCATGAAAATTTTTCCGATGACAAAATATTTCTCAACATTGGGTGTTTTGATATTTTCCCCTAGTCATCATTCATTTTCTTGTATTTCCTACATGTAGATATTATTATTACCCACCATAAACCTATATTGGTATTATTATGAGGAAAACAACATGAAACACGTGAAACAAGTGTTAGAAAAATAATAACTTGCTGAAAAGAGTAATGTTGGCTACTACTGCTACTACGCTGGAAAATTAGATGAAGTTTTGGAGTTGTTACATTCGTTTTTAAATCTCTTTCTCAAATTCGACAACAAAAATGTACTAAAATCGATTCTTATAATCAGCATTCACGTAGCACTGCAGTCTGTGGTATGTAATTCTTAATATACAAAAAACTGTTTAATGACTACAAGGGTTATAATGATAATGACGAATACATTGAACATTGCATTGCTTTGAAGAAATAAGAATGAGATGGTAAAGTGTTTTTATTTAATTTTTATTGTATGAGAGTCTTCGGTAAAAAAATGAGGTAAAGGGGTAAGTTTGAAATCAATGGTGCTATAGTTGGTAAACTCAATTGTTTTTATGTAAAAATTGTCGAGTAGCAGGAAATTAAAAGTTTAACCATTGAGTTGTTTAGTTTAAATACTTCCAGACGAAAAAATGTAAAATTCATTAAATGGAGATCTCATTAAATTATCAAGAAATAAACAGGTTTGCACGTTTGCAATCATTTTCAATAATTTTTTCCCTCAACGCCTAACTAGACTCCTTCTGTCTTTTACTGATAATTTCTCAATACCAGATTAGAAATTAATGTTTCTGCACAGTAATTCTATGTAACTACAAAATGATAATCTTGTCAATCTCGTGGGTGTAGGGAAATATAGGCGTTGCATTGGTATTGACCTGAGCTCACATTCTATTTCTGTGTAGCTTTAAAGTTCAAGTCCATCTCACTGAAGGCCCTCATTCATAAAGCCATTTTGTTTTACCCAATGAACAATGAAACGTAGTGAAAACAATGACTTCATTGAATCGTTTACTATTGACTATAAGGTACCACAAAGTTGCGATCATAAATAAGCATGTTGTTTTACTTCCATACTACTTTTTTCTTAGATGAACCCTAAAATCTCCAATGTTCATTTATGGCAATCATAAACAGTGGATCATTACTATATTATGGATGTAAATGTAACTAAACTATGGTCTCGATGAATTCCGTTCTTCTGTGATTTTTCAAATGATGTCAGTCAATACTTTCAACTTTCAATTCAAACTAAACATAGACCATACTTACTATAAGGGTGCAGAACCACTACGCATACCAAATATATGAAACTCAAACACTATTTTTTAAACGAATCTTTATGTTGCATGTTTATGTCCACTACAAGCTTACACGAATACTGTGTGTACTATACTGTGTAGTGCATCTTCTCACCCCCTCATCCATCGTCTTTAATCTTTGATAAAACGACAAACTCACAACAACTTTTCATATTTACTCTCCTCATCTCCAAACTCATCCTCGTGAAAAAATACTGTTATGCTGCTTGGGAGAAGCACAATTTCTAGGGAGTACATACTTTATACGTGTACCGTTAATTGACAGCTCAATTTATCCAATTTATTTTAATTTGTTTAAATCGCAAAATTAAAGGGGAAATATTATGGGATGTGGCTGTGACACATAACTTCTGTGTTTCTCTAGGCTGTTGTTCTGTTAAAATAGTTGTATTTTCTGCTGACTCGGCTTAACGCAACAGTGACGTCTTTTTCATTCCTTTTGGATTCATATTTGAATTGTTATATGAAGATGTAGAAAGATACCTAGATCACATATAGCTTTTGAAACATATTCTTGTTGAGAAGTTTAAATAGTTTGTCTTTGTGGGGCTAGTGATGTGATTTGTATTTGTTTCTATTTGTTTTGTAATTCAAACCGAACTGAACCTCCCAATCTTCCTGCAAACAAAAGTAAACCTGAGTATTTTTTTTGTGGTACGTTTACATAAAGAAGTGGTTGTTTGTGTTTTAAAAGTTGTAGTTATCTCGCATTTAATTGATTCACCAAGTACCTTTGTTTCCTTCATCACTCTGCTCTGCACTGTGCTGCTCACCTGCTCATAAAATTGGGGCAACATGATACGAAATAAGAGAAAATCGGATTCCTTGGTAGGAGGCAGCATCACTGCTGTTGGCAGTGAAGAATGTGTTTTTCACGATAATAACGCTAATATAACAAAGAATTCTAAAAGTAAAAAGCAACCCCAAGCAAAATCCACCAGTAAAGGACGAGCACAAAGTCAGCAATTATCTAAGTCCGAGAGTGGAACTAACAACAATAGAGAGAGGGAGAAAACTCAGAGGTAAAAATTATAACCTAAAAATATTAAATCCCATATATTTTGTGAACTTTTAAGTAAAACCATTACATTTCACATTTATATGTTGTGATTTTCTATAAATTTTACTTCATCTACATACATACCTACATGATTTGTGTACGTTTAATTATATTTGTAGTGTAAATACTGCCTTCACCACTTTGCGAAGTCTGATTCCCACTGAACCAATGGACCGAAAATTATCAAAAATCGAAACTCTTCGCTTGGCATCTTCGTACATTTCCCATCTTTCCCGTCATGTACTTCTCGGTAAGAATATCATAAAAAATGAGTGCCATGTAATGTTTGCATGCTATGTACTTGTAGAAATAATACTGAGAAAATGTGGCCTTACGATTTCTAATCATCACCTCATCATCATGTTATTGATTTTTAATAGAACCTGCAAATGATTCCGATGAAACCGAGGCGGCGCACAACTCGGATGCATCAATTGCAAGTCAAACACCAACTAAAATATGTACATTTTGCTTATCAGACTCTAAAAAATTGGTAAGTCAAAATTAACGTAATGGAAAAGTATGAACATATTTGAGTATCGAAAGTTTTATCTTCTTCAGAATCAGATTACTAATGATTAAGTTTTTCTTTCTTAGATAAGGGGGAACAACACACCACAACCGATTATCCCGAGCCCACCATCAACCTCAAATAACTGGTATTATGTTCAAGAGCACCAAAATAACATGTGTGGACTGCAGCATGAGCTTCCTCTTAGAAATGAAATGGAAGGAGTCACCAGCTATTATTAGAAAAAAATATATTAATTTCATAAAAAAAGTTTATCAATAAGTTTACCAGTTTGTAAATATCTTTAATAATATAATGTTATTTCGTATCGCGCTTTATTTACTCATTTGACAAATAGTATGCATTGCCTACAAACTATAATATAACGACAGAGAAGGACGAAAATAATATTACAATTTTAAGAAAATCTTAGTAATAAATTGTTTGTTAAACTGCTTATAAATGACACAAGAGAATGCTAGGTTAATAGTTATCATATTTTACTCATAAATGCGTTCCGTATCTCATGCAAGAAAAATAATATAAATTACTTTATTGAATTTTTTGTACGCATACAAAATACATAAATACTTCATAAACATTCAACACTAAACGAAATATCAAATTTATTTTCACATTCACACGTAAATCAACAAACTCTCATAATTAGCATTTTATTATCAGAACAAACTTTTTTAAATTTTCTTTTGTGATTCCATTTCCAATTCTACGAAGTTTAATCAATTATCAACTCAATCCAAACTTGAAGCATCCAATTCCATTTTCGCTTTTTCAACAGCATCCGCCTGAACCTTTTCCAACTTCTCCATTGTAAATGATTTGAGAGGAAGTAGCTTCGGTTTACAAAGGACAAACGTGAGACTATCTTCACAATGCAAATAACCTTTTCTTGGTAAGATTTCCCGTATTGACTGCTTTGATGAATTGCTTGAGGCAGCTCCTCCAGCCGATGAGTTGGGATGCTGGGATGATGTTGTGGAGAACTTTGCATTTGACATTTTGTGTGAATCAGTGATCAATCACTTCTTTGAGTATATTATATCCAGTTTAAACGCTAAATAAAATTAACATCAAGAGTTAAAGAAAGTATGAGTAAGGTATATAATTTTTTTATATTGTTTCAACTGAAAGCCTGAAATATGGGTATATTTTCAATCTTACTTGCGATTTAATTAAATGTCGGAGCTCCTCCGTAATCTTTGATCTGATGAGGAAAATTCACTATTAATTTGTTTTAGTATCCATTTGACTTTGTGTTTGAATTTTTGTCTTTGAGGAACATTTAATGTTAAATACGTTTGTGATTAATTCGGACGTAATAACATTTTCAAAATAAATAAATATATATATACGTAGTTAACAAGTTTAAGACTGCGACTTACGAACATATCGCTACATTCTATGTATTCTTGTAATTTGAATGGTGAAGGCATTAGCATTTCATGAGAAATATAGATCAAATTTTGCTCTTGTTACACTTACCCGTAAAAGTTTTGTTGTGCTTTCCATTGCTTTCACTACAACATCCGTCGTCAAGAAGGTAGGTCCAAGTAGAACCGGAGTTCTACTAGAAAGCTACGCTGTACGCGTCGTAGAATTGAGAATGTGAAAGCTTGACACAGACAATTCAACAAAGAACAATACAAACATGAAATACGATACTCAACCAAGAACCAACACAAACTGTTACAATTTTTGAATACATGTGTGTGTATTGTGTATGCATATTTATACAATGTGTGCTTTGGGGTTTTGCTAAAGATTTGATTTAATGTTGACTATTAAATTTAATTAAAATATGAGAATGAACCATAGAATAACATTATATATACAATAAGAACGGCAGTCTCTCCTTGCTCTGCCGGGGACGGCGAGTTGGGACAGGTATGGTGCCATTGGACAATGTTCAAGTTGTCCCAAAAATCAGCCAATCACAA
>JAQFZH010001043.1:0-24754 GCA_034695485.1 Entomobrya nivalis
AATTAGATAATTAATTAAATAGTTTGTATTGGTAGAAACAGTGGTAAAGTGTAGTGAAGACAGGAGATGCATTTATGTCGTAGTTTCATCTGTTTGGTCGGAGCTTCATTTATGTAGGATTTTCATTTTTGGTATGAGTTTCGTTTTGGTGACGTGTGTAACAAGTACCGAGAAGAAAGAAAAATGCAGCTCAGAGAATGCAGCTAGTAAATAGGTATGTAGCTACATCGAAGTATTAGTTCCATAGTGCTAAGCATTAGATGTGTAAGTAGCTTGAAGCAGGAGTTTCATCTTAGCACTGTAGCAGCTTGAGTCTGAGTTTCATTTTTACTAGCATAGCAATACACATAGTCAGGAAAACGAAGCTGCCATAAATGCAGCTCGTGAAAGAAAAATGCATCTCCCACCTCACATCAGTTCAGCTGATCAGTAAATAGGAAATGCTGTGTTTTAATAGTGGTAAACTAATTAATTTAATAGTATGGAGGAATGTTAGTTACAACCCTTTCTTTAAATGAGTGTTTTTGGACACATTTACTCCTTCCAACTTTTAGTGCAAAATTAAATTACCAAAAAACTCCTAAAACTATAATAAATGACTTTGTAAGCTTATCTGGAAAAACTAACGCGCTTATTTTTTCTGCTTTTACTTCAGAGTTTGAAGATTGAGTGGAGATTTTCTGTCAAAAAAGGAAACTTTAGGAAAAACGTATTTGAGCATATATGTCAAGCTCTGATTGAAAAAGATAAACAGGTCGTTTGTCAAGTGAAGTTTGTTCTAAGGCCATTGAAGGCTTAAACTGGAAAAGGTAAATAAAACAAAACTAAAATACAAATATAAACAGAAAAGGGGCACAAACAAACAAGAAAAATTAAATGGCCTTCCAAGCAAGGTTATTCTAAAAGAAAAAATAGCAAAGATGGTACAAGTAATGTAAACTGGAAACAATACTAAAGTAGAATACCTTCATAGCCGAAAATATACCAACGAAAAAATAAACTGTCGAATTTTTACTCGAATATGCATTTTAAGTCAAAAAGTTCTGTAGTTAAATTTAAGTCAAAGTTATAAAATTAAAATTTACCAAAAGTAATTTAATTCAATTTATTTTTGACCTGATTACATTGATAAAAAAATCATTAATATATTTCACTAAATATTTTCGACTAAAATGGCAAACCGATTTTTTTTAGAATTCTAAATTTTAAATAATAAAATATACTGTATATACTGTAAACTCGTATATACTGTTAAATAAACTTTAACCTTGCTTTTGCCACACATCAGTGAATAAGGAAAACAAGGCAGTTCAACTAATGTAGGTCATGGTTCATTAACGGTAAGTATAGAAAGCTACTAACGAGTTTATTCCAAACGACCAAATCGCAATCAGGCTAAAAGTAAACAAAATAATGGCAACAGAAGCTGTTCACCAGTCCATACACCATATTAAGAAAGGTAAGAACCTTTGTTTATCTTAAAATGTATTGCTGGTAAAATCATAGATAATTAATCTACTAACCTGAAAAAAGGATTTCAAACTTGGTACTGTACAATTTACAGGTCACATAAATATGTTTTATCCTTGCATTTGCTTCGAAGAAAATGCAACTGATGTTGATGTCCCGCATGAAAGGTAAAATAAAGTTTATACAAAAAACAACGTTCTCTGTCAAAGTTTAAAAAGTTAAATTTTTTACTTTCGTTTAAATGTTTTAACTCGGTTTCATTAAAAAACACCTGCATTTTTCAGCGATCAATAGTCCATTATTAAAACTTTTGTTTGTGAAAGCTTTTCTAATGCGTTTTATTCTCTAATCAAAAATCGAAAGCTGTAAGTATTTCAGTAATGTGAACTAAAAATAAGGTGGCACAGCATAGGAGACAGAAAAATTATCCCTCAAAAATGTCATTTTCATATCATTCACTTAACCTTCAAATATATTAACTAAGGTATGAGGTTTTTTATTGACTAATTAAAGTATTTGTCATATTTTCCATAGTCTAAGCTTTCGTATATATAATGTACTGTGTAGGCTTTATACAAATAAATGAAGAGATTCCATTTTAAATATAATACATCTACTTCAAGCCGATCCAAGTTATTCAGTGAGATTTGCATTAAAAAATCCTCAAAAATCCTTGCTTTATCATCAATATCCGTGAAAGCTTTTTCCCTGAAAATTTTATGACCAAAGTTCGAGTTCTCGAACTTTCCAAGCAATCCAGTGTAAGCAGGAGAAGAGAGCAACGACCAAATAAATACGGCTTACCGATTTTCACGCTTTCAACTTTCCAAAAAAAATACCACAAAAAAAACCTTAGCCTTTAAACATTTTAACCCGAACTAAAATAACCACCATTCGATTTTTAAAAAATCCAGCTTACATAAATACACTTAGCTTCCATACTTTTCCGTACGCTTAAAACTTTCACTCGCTTTCTCTTTACATTTCCATTAAATTATTGAACAAAAGCATATTCTATTCATGCATATTATTTTAGGGTAAAATTTCCCATCCTAAATTTCACTTGTCTTAAAATGTTTGTTTTGCGAAAGTCAAAAAGCTGTCAGAAAACTTTAATCTTTGCTATTGTTCCGCCAAACACATTTTCTCTTTTTGAGCAAACTTTTATTTTGAATGGGAACACCCAAATCACTTTACACTTTAGACAAATACTAAACGATTATCCTGAAGAACTCTAAAAATCTTTTAGAAAATAAGTAAAAACGTCAACATTATATTCCATTTTAGCCAATGGCGCATTTTCGTAGAAAGCAAAACAACAAACAAGCTTAAATCAACTTGTTTACTGTTTTGCTTGTTTAGAGTATTTTGGAATAAATTAGATTAACGGCGAGTTTCGTTTTGTTTTTGGCAAATATTTGAACTACTTTACTACCAACGGTTTACGAAAAATGACAAAAATTATAAATTTAAACTGGCGTCGTTTTTTCACGCCAGTCTATATTTTTTCATAAGGCACATCGAAAACAACAAACCAAAGCAGACAGTATACTATTCCAAGTGTTTTTTAGCTTTCAACAAAATTAAAGTTTTTTTTGGGTACAAAAACTAATGAAAAGTGATTAATACATACATATTTTACATAAGAACCACGCCAAAACTACAACCATTCTATTACTTTTTGTACTTTAAGTGCTGCTACAGCAAATATTAATTTTGAAAGCTGCCAGTATCTATTCCCAAAAGTGACGCGACGACGATGACGACGACGACCTACTCTAATTCCCAACTTTTTTGGGTTAGGTTGAAAAAAATTGTAGCCAAAAATTGTGGAGAAAACCACAGACATGATAATGATGATGATGAGAGTGGTGACTTCGTTTGTTTTAAAACTTTTATATATGCCTGGTTGACTCTGTTCGCAGTGTCGAATACGTACTTCTCTGACTTCCATTTTTAAAATGATAATTCCATTCCAAAGGACAAGTGCAAAAAAAACCTAGACTGAAAATGGGAAACTATGGCTTAAAAAATAAAGTTGTGTTTGGACTACTACATTGCTAGTACCTTCGTCCCATTTCCTTTTTTTTATAAATTTATAAAAGTCCATCAGACAGAGAAACTCAAGCTCGTTTGCATACATTTAAATTTTTGTGAAATAGTTTATAAAATATTCATAAATACTGTATATTTTCGGGCTTTTGCGTTGTCTAAAGGTAAAACTTGTTTCAGCAAATTTCATTCTTAAATTTTATGAAGTATTTGGTATGTACAAAGGTCGCCATGTATATTGTAGTCGCATTGATCATGTTAAAAATGCATGAAGTTGTCACCAGTCACTATTTTTAAATGAAATGAACTCGTTAGAAGGTTGGCGTTGAAAATGAAATGGTTACCCATGTTTCGTGTTCACATTGCGCATTCGCAAGTGTTTTAATATTACTGTAAAACATTGAATATGGTTAGCAATGAAAGCCAAATGAGCGCTATGCTTACAATTTTGGTGTGCACAAAATTTGCATTATGGAATGGCGAGAAGGTGAAATAAAATAGAATTTGGGATGGAAAGTAGATGACAGGTAAGCCAAAACCAGTGAAGCCATTTTACCTAACCCCATACAAAACACAAGTGGGAAGAGAAAATCGGTATAGTTTTGTTATTATTTCGTCTTTTTAATAAAATTAATATTTGGAAAAAGGGAAGTATGACTGAAAAGTGTCAAAATTTGTTCGTTGTTGGATGAAAATAGGTCATGACAACTTTGTGGATACTTTTAGTGACTAAAGTTTAAAAAATCTTTTTAGGGGAAATTTGATAATTTAACAAGTATTGATTGCTTAAAAATTCGTTCAAGAAAATGCAATAAAATTTTTAAGGTATACCTTTAGAATACAGTGATTTTGGAACTTTAATGAAATATTTAAAGAATTAGTTAATAATTGAGTGCTTCATAATAATGATAAGATGTTGTAAGAGTTTAATATAAATTAAAAGGTTTTCATATCCAGTTTTTAAGCTTACAGTTTGTTATTAAATTTTTGTAATAAGTTGTCTAACAACTTGACATAATTTTCTCTTTGAATTCATTAAGCACTCGTTAATTATTAACGACGGAATGATGAACGACACATTTAATTATTTGTGTCTTAAAAGATCACAAATGTCTTAATTGCTAATTTATTACCTTGAAGACAAGAATAGGATTTTAATAACCAAAAAATGGAAAACTATCATAAAATGTGTAAACGAATTTTCTGGCAAGTTATTTTTTACAACAAAATTTAATTTAACGCCCAAGGTAATTTAAAAGCAAATGTTTTACGACAAACTAAATGTATATTTTACAAAATGTTCCAATAAAATCAAAGTGTCCACAAAAAAACAGCATTTTTACACAAACAGCGTGTTTACGGAACAAAAACTTATTGAACCCTTTCTGACCCCACCGGTATCAAGGTCTCTTTTCACCAGCTATGCGTAGAATATAAATCATTCCCAAAAAGAAACCAGCTACAAAACCAAAATCCAAACATACCAACTGTTTTTTTTTCTTTCCATCCACAAGTAAAAGTCTGACAGCATATCTGCCACGTGCCACACATCCGACTCCAAAAAAATATTATTTTTCTTAGTAAACCTAATATATACACTTGTACTATAAGTACAAGGTCACATATAAAAACGCACAAATACCAACCACCGACATCGGATTTTCCTCATAATAAATTATAAGTAAGTAGGAAAAATCCGCTAAAGCACAAAAATAAACAATATAGCAGACGGTTTTTCTAAGATAGGTTTATGCTCTAAACCTCCCAAAATATTTTCACATGAACAAATCTAAGACTTTCTCTTTCCTTTACTCTTGTGCATTTTTAAGAGCAATGTCGCGACATAACATATAATGCAAGAAATTGATTAGGTTACCCTTTTTATATTTGGTTTACGCATTAAAATAACCCTTTGATAGCTTATGCGGCTTTGATCATATAAGCAAGAAAATATTGAAGGTCTTTGAAGCTTCCAAACGAAAAAAAATACTGTATAAAAAAATTCAATAAATTTGGATCTTTTTCTGGTTGGTAAGAAAAAATTGAGAATGGAAAAGTAGCTAATCCGTAAGACTTGGAAAGAGGATTATATAAAGTTGGTTATGTGTACTGTATATATGGTGTATTATGATAACCCGAAGGAAGTAAAGGGAAAAATTTGATTTAAAAATGTAATACGATCTCGTTTCACTTCACCCTTCCATAAAACCTTGAGGAATATACAATACAAGTCAGCGAGCTGTTATTAATGTGCAGTGAGACGTGCTTTAAAAGTGATGTGTGTTTTGTTGGAGTGGAGTTTACTAATATTGTGCGTAGAATTGATGTAACGAGTGCCTTTGTGGATCTCATTTGTTTTGGCTTGTCAACATTTGTCGTATTTTAGAAAATAAGCTAATATTTTAAATACGATTTTGAGTAAGTATTAGCTTAAGAGCACTGATTGATTTACTAATCGATATTGCTGTGAGCCTGTGGGGTTGAAGATTATTTCAATTTATTTGTTTTTCGAAGTATTCCTTTTTGTTATCAATTTTGTGCGTGTTTTTGACAGCGACAATTTTGTTCTCAAATAATATATAAAAATGGTCTGAAAGAAAGCAAAGTATTGGGAAACTTTGTTTAGACGGAAAGGAAAGTGAAAACAGGAAATATTTTTGTCAAAGTGAAAGTTGGGTAATTTTCATGAATTTTCGATGGAAAGTTCTCCCGAAACCGGCAAAGTTATGAACACTGACTAAACCGGGGAACAAGTTGAACAGGAAATGAAAATTATCGTAAACAATTTCAAAGTAGGAAAAAATGGGCGGAAAGCAGTCGAATGCGGGTTTCGACGTTTTCTGTAAAATATTTAGGGCTTTTATTTGTTTTGCTATTTGATATGACTAAACTGATTTTACGTCACTGTTTTATATCATAGACTTGGTAAAGAAAAAGTAATACGATTTATAGAAGAAAAAACATTCAGTTTGTAATTTTTGATAATTTTATAACAATTAATTTAATTACTCTGCAGATTTCATTAACAATTTAGTATGCTATGTAGAAAGAAAATGCTTCCTCAAATAATTTTTTAACCAAAATGCTAATAAATCTACATATGACATGAGTTACATCAGCAAATATTTTTCTCATTCCAAAATAACAAGTTTATCGAATAATAGTTTTTGGGAGGTACTGAAAACCATCTACCGTATACATTTTCAAAATTGATTGAACATGAATGTGTGTGTTGTGAAGTGCATGCACTTATCTATCAATTATTGACAAGTGATGAGTTAGCACAATAATTCGCGCATTCATTCCACCCACCCTCCCAACAACTTTATTTATTGAAACGTTGACTAAGGTGAAAGATATGTCAGCATTCTTTTCCGCCTACCAGCATATCTTCCTTTAATAATTTAATATTAACCACTCACACTCCCCATTTTACAATATAGTTTCTACATTCTATAAACATAGAAATTATAGACCAACAGCACAGTAAAGTATACGATTGTAATGTTTATCGTTTTATTTTTCTGTCAATAACGTTATTATTCTATACAAATACAGTTTTGTATTCGATTATAAGTTGTGAGTCGATTTTGTATAGTTTTTTACTCGAACGTAAAAATAAAACTCAACAAAAACATTTCCCCTGTTAACATTTAACTCCCGCATATAATATTTTCTTCAAATAAAGCATTTTCGACTTAAATAGCATTTATCCTTCATATTCAACTGTCTACACGTCTATCAGTTAAAGAATTACCCTGTCAAAAGATCACGAAAAATGACTCTGTGGACTTACCCATGCATTTTTAGAAACACAATTGTAAAATAAACGCTTATATTCAAATAAAACCCTTCAAAGCAGTATTTCCCATCACAATCCAAAAAACTATCAAAAAAGTCAAGTCAAATGAAAAGGAGCTTATTTTTTGCACGTTATTTCACTTAAATCGATTTTTTTGCAAAAAAATCCCCATTTATTTAACTTCCTTTAAATAGAGCTCTACAACCATATTACCTTTCAAGTCATGTTTGAATCCCAATCACGTGCACATTTTGCCCTCCTTCTCCACTTATATTTCCTATCACTCCTATCAAAGAAAATAACTACTTCCTGACTCTTCTAAGCCTTCTTTTGTTTTTTTTCTGCAATATCAGACAGATTGGCGTATTTCAGTAATCTATATCAAAAGATTGTAATGTTTTATTTTTGCAAGGACAACAGCAGGGGACACCAAAGAAGGTAATGTCATCGATCGAAAAGAAACACAGAGAGAGCCAAAAAACAGATAGGATCGGTAAAACATCATAAAAATTCAACAAGAGAAGCACATGCTTCCTTATTATCAAGTTGTTACTTTCTACTGCACTTTTTTATGCTGGAGATAGAGACAAGGCGAGACTTGGAAAAAAATATCGATCCGAATCTTTTTGTACGTTCCCCTTTCCTAATAAAAAAAATCCTCTATCTTTCACCAACATCCTGGCTTGGCTCTCTTTTTTTATATGCACTTGAGAGTTTTGGAAAGAACTAAAGAGTTTGGGGAAAAAAGTTGGTCATGCTGGTTTTAACGACATATTTCCATTAACAGTTCGGTAGAGAATAAAAAAAATCGAATCGATTCGTTCATTCGATCTTCCTTTTTTTTCTTTTGTGCTTATTTCACTAATCTACCTACTTGTTCCTTACTTAAAAAGAACACAAGTACCTATTTTAGCTTGTCAGTTAGTCTGAGGGTTTTCCCCGTTGGAAGATGTATCTTGTTAAGGGCATGACATTCTATCCATCTAGTGTAGTAATCATGTAGACATGTTCCATTTACAGATGGATGGAAACAGACAAAGTGCAAGGCCTTGGGTTTCCATCACTTTCAGTTTGTCTCTTTCGTTATTTCTCACAGAGAGAGAATGTTTTTAGGTAGTATGGCTATGTAGGCTTTATTTAATTATTTATAAGGATTTTAGTACAATGTTGCATGAATGATATATCATATAGACTTAAGTAAGAGTTTAACGCCCACACAAAAAAAAATGTCGGGAAAATGTCACCACGTTTTGGTGAATAAGACGTATTTACGGATTCAAATATACAGTTTTGTTGATAAATTTTGCATTCGGTTACTTTTTTCTAAATATATTTGAAAAAATAATGCAAAAAAATTAAGAAAACATCAACCATTTTTCCCGCGACCAATTTTTCAAGTTAATTTTTTTAAGGAGATATAGCTAAACAGCTAATTTGGCCTAACTGACATGTTATTTTGAGAGAGAAGTCGAAAGGAGAATATTTATAGCAAATATATTAGTCTACATTAGTTAAATAAGCTATATATTTAATAAACTGTAGTGCTGCTGTTTAAGTAATTTTTGTTTTTATACAACTGCTTTATTTTGATCATATAAGAGAGAATGCGTCACAACACGTATTTGATTAGGGTTATGACACAACTGTCTGCATTTTATTACTCATTTAGTATTTTTTATACTTTAGGAATTTATTCTTGTGTTAAGATATAAGCCAGTTTAATAGGGAAAAATCTGTGTTGGCGCCGAAAATGCGAAAAAATGGATGGAAAAAAATTGCGTACGTTCGTGCTTGTTTTCTGTTGTCTAGGATTAGAGACGTTGATAATAAAGCAGGCAATTCTTTATTATGACCTGTTTCATAATACAAAAAAAAGCTTGACGGAAGAAGAAAGATATCATATTTGGAGAAAGGAGAGTAAAGTAGGCTTATATGAATTCCCTGAAGTAATTCATTAAATTATGCAATGGTAGTAAAAAAAAGTAAATATGATGATGTTATGCGACTACTTATTCGATCTGTTTTTTTCTTTATGTGGAACGTTTCTTCCCAACGTCAAGAAGATATTTTAACATACATGTTATCGTACGAACAAAAAATAGGAACGGTTGCGTCAAGGTACAAAAATGTCTATTTTATTTAGTATCCAATTTTTTTCTTTTTGATAAAATGTTTTCTATTAAGTCAAATTTTCATTATGTTTAATTAATATTAACGTCATAAACTTGCATCGAAGTTAACTAAATATTTGAAAAAAAGCTGAGTTTGGCATATATAAATATATGAAAACTGAAAGCATGGAAATTTTTATTTACCTGAGAAACTTGTATTTTTGAAGCTGAAAGCTGCACTAAATATAATCACTGTCAGTTGAACGGATAAAACTTGTAAACGAAAACTTTTAACATGCTAGTTTTTAGTTGATGTTGTTTTGATTATTATTTATTATTGGCAAGTTTAAAGAATATTGTATTATGTTTGATATTTTGCACAATAATTTACAATTTACTTCGGTTTTTTTTAATAAATAAGGAAAAGAACAATTTTAGAACACACGAGAAGCTACCTTCGGGTAATGTTACTTTTTAGCTTTTGTACATGTTAATATATGAAACGTTCACATTTCTCAAAACAGGTCCTGCGGTTGATGTGTAAATTTGTATAATTTCTAAACGTTTTCACTTTTTTACTCAGACATTTCGAAAGAAAACACAACTTGTACTTTAGCAAGAAACACAATTCAGCTGTTGTTTTAATTCACATAACGATTTACACTTTTAACTTTCTACTGTATTTGTTGTTTTGCATAAACTTTCTTTCTTTCTTACCAAAAACAGTATCTGACTTATGGGGCAATACGTAACAACACTTGGCTTACTTCCCGATATTATTGCACTTCAACTATATGTTTGTATTTTTAAGATGCAATGTTTTCTGTCATTTTATGCTTTGTGTGGAAAACTGGAACATTAATAAACAATAGAGAGTTCCATGTTCCAATTAAAACATAGCAGAAAAACAAGATGTATATTATGTCATATGTGTGTACAGAACTGGTGAACTTCACAAAATCACTTTCAGGTCAAGGAATTCAAATACTGGTAAGAAAAATAATATGAAACTTGATGAAACTTTTATATTTGTCCAAAAATGTTTACTGCTTTAGTTTTCTCCCAAACATTTATTATTTTTCAGCAAAGTCGATTGTTCAAATATCAAAATTGCCGTAGAATTTTGAAGTAAAATAGTTCGACGACTAAAGTAAATATTTAGTAAAATAATAAATCTAATTTTTAACCACTGTGAAACACAACACTTTTATGAGAAATAACACTCTTTTAAAACACAATTTGCACGATTTTTTTTTCAGTAGAGCTTTTATTTCGGTCGCTTATTGATCGATCCAAGAGCGCGGAGTACTAGCATGTTTACTGGACAAACTTCCAAAGTGAACTGAATGGAACTACGCGAAAAAATGTTTTTAGAATGCCCTTGCTCGTCTTTATTTCCCCTTTGCTCACAACACAAAAAAAGTGTAGAAAGTGCCAAGAGTTGCGTAGTAGATTTGTGCTTCGCTGCTTTCCAAATACAACCGAATACAGAAATAGTGGAATAGTATGGTATGTTTCCCATACTGTATGAAAGCAGACATACATATTCCAGCAAAACTGAAAGTTGGAAAGGGGAGCTGAAGCAATGCTTTAGGCATTTATGTTGAATTCAGCAGTTCGTTGAGCTAACGAGTAGTAATATGAATCGTATCAAACTTTCACTTTTTACTTGCCATTTTTATATAACAATTACATATATTCCATATTAATTTTGCTATCGAGTTAAATTGTACCTAAAATTTTAATTTATTCTCTATTCTATTTATTCACCATTTGATTTTGTAATAGCACAGATGCTGTGTTTATCCAATAGCGCACTTTGACAGATTGAAATATTCGAATAATAGAAATTCAGCTTTAGTATTTGCATAAGGTTATCGCCACATAATTTCGCAAGCAGTTACAATACTACATATAATGTTAATGCAAGTATGCTTATAAATATTTCGTTTTTTTTTTTAAATTTGGCTTTGAGCGTACCAATTATGTTTATATAAAATGTTCTCCAGTGTTTTATAGCAAAAATGTTCAGTTAGTACATTTCCAAATATATACGAATATAAATAATATAGTAAATACAAAATTGTATAAATATACAATGGGTTACATATGTGTAAGCGTATTTGTGTATGTATTATACTTAAAATATCTGAATTTCCATATATTTTTTTCTCTTAAGTTTTTACAAGAAAACTTTTACATTGCTTCTGAGAAATATCATCAAACATTTGATGTAGTTTTATTTCTGCACAACTTTGAAGTTTGCATTTTATTTTTTTAAATAAATAAAACAAGAAACTTCTTATCAATCCTGATCTACGACGCAAATGTTTTTCGTCCTTGAAACTTATACCTACAAAAATTATTTCAAACACTAGCCCACTTCAAAAAACTTCAAAGGAATATTTTAAAATGTATTTTGCAAATTTTTGGCCTACTTTAATATAACCTGCTGTATGCGATTTTATTTGTGTCACATTTTTGTGAGTGAGTGGCAAGTTGCGACTTCAATAAAATTTATAATTTTGTAAAAAGTGTCGACTTACAAGGACAAACTTGTAAATTGGATATACATCCTTTCAGCTTGCAAAAATTTCTATTCGTTGGTAAAAGTGCCATGAATAAGCTTTTATTTAAAATTCTTGTCGGAGTTCCTTAATTATGCATTCGACAAGAAATGCGAATTTCAAAGGGTAAGTCCCATTTTAGCAAGATGGTGCATTTTGCATAAGCTTTTTATTAAAACCTGTGACAGGTATCTTGCTTTGGAACTTGTTATGATTTTTAAGTGCAATTTCACCAACAAATATAAATTTAAATAACTATTCGACTTATTCTGCTATGCGTTTTTGAAATTTTTCATACGATGCCAATTGCATAATTGAAATTTATTCGTCTGGAAAACTATGACTGTAAAATTCCCTGAAATTTATATCAATTTCAAGCTATATTTTTATTCCACTGAAAAACATTTCTGTAAACATTGTCGTATAAGTGTATCGAAGGTGTAGAAGTCTACAAAAAAATCGCACGTGTGTTTATCACACAATGAAATGTTATGCAATTGAAATACAGTAGCAAAACAATCCATTTTAGTACTAGTTGCATAAATAAAAAAAGACATGCTTAAATATTTTTCAGAAAAGTATTCGAATGTAAAATTCATATTGAAAATCTTTTAAAATGAATAAATGGAAATCAAGATATCAAAAAATAAAAGGACAAGATAAAAAATATTTCCTAGAATCTCGTTACGTTTCGTTTCGTTTCAGTGCTCTTAAAATATTCTGTATACATTTTTTATTTCTAGAAAGTTTTCGATATTTTGAAACAAAAATCTTTAAATAATTTGATTTACTTGGAACTCTATTTTCACTTCTTAACGTTGACTTTACATTTTACAATTTTAGAATTACAATTAATATGTTATGGCTTATAATAAACGACGCTAATGTTAATCATATATTCCACGAATTTATCACACCGTTATATTCCACACAAAAACTTAAAATACAACATACTTTTTTCGTCAGGTAGCACAGAATTGAACTCGTTGACAACGTGGTAATGACCTGTTATTGTTAAAGTAGCTTGATGTTCCCTTTATGTTGTAAAATGAGACTTTAGGCTGAGAAAAGCCAAGTGAGATTCCATCTAAAGCCTAAGCCAAAATACCAGGCCAAGCCACATCAAAAGCATGATCATTTTCCCTTTTTCGTACTCAACTTATCGTTATCATCCTTGTGTACCATCAACATAATAATCTTTTTTCAAGTGCACAAAACTCACGGACACTCTAGAAAGACTTTGTTGACTAGTTTGATACTCCTGCTCTAGTGTTATTACCTTTTTACATCCTCTTGTTAAGTTATAAAAGGATTTTCCATAGGAAACCATTAAACCAAAAATGGATGACAAGACGCTTGAAAAAACGACGCGTATCTCACTCTTAAAAGCCATTTTGTTTGAAATACTATCTTGTAAACAAAACGCGACTTGGTTTTCCTTACGTTCTAAAAACTGGTTCAAAATATGTTGTTGGCACTTTATTCTTTCAAGTGTTTTTTGAGCAGGGAACTGGATCATACTTGTCGAAGTATTTAGTGGATAACGATGATCGATATATCGAAAAAGTTTAATATTTTTGGGACAGTTTTCTAGGACCTACGTTTTGTATAACCCATTAGCTGTCAAATATAAGGAATGTAGTCTAAATCGAACGACCGTAGCAACATTATAATTTACAAATAATATAAATTTTATTTCAAGATTTCAAGAATAACAAACTTGTTTTCACTATCATTATCAGCCATTTGAAACTGCTTAGTTTGTAGTGAACCTTATAACATTTTTTTTAAACATTTTTAAGAACAGGTATAAAATATTATAAAATTATACAAAATTATAAGTCATATAACACAAAGTTGGATAAAAAAATTTGTGGTGATATATTTTGACTACTAGCAATTATTTTGGTTGAAAGTTTTTTTTTTCTTATCACAAGTATATTCGATAGGGAGATTCGATAATGCTGTTTCGACATTTTATCTAATATTTCTTCAAGTAACCAGTTATTATGTAATATAGTTCGTATACCATTTCATAGTAAAGAGATCTTTTAATATTACTAGCAAAAACGTGATAAATCTAAAAGTATAGTTATATTTCACATTTATGTAAAATTGCAATAATAGCTCCACCGCATTTTGCATTACAACAAATGACTGTTTCGCACGCGACAATTAAGATAATAACCGCACTTAATTGCTCTATACTTAAAGCCATGTATATTTTGAATATAGCTTTTATACATTTTTATATTGCACCAAAATTTCTCCAAAAAAATATGTGTGCACTAATGTTACACAAAAACATTCGTGTAACATATGCAATAATTACTGCATTACATGTGCTATGTTACCTTAAAGTATAATTTAAATACCAAATGTAGTAGTTATATCTACACACGTAACATTAAAACATCAAACGTAATCAAATACAAATTTTTCCTGCAGCAAAATTACCCAATATCCATTTCATCATTATGCAGACATGCCTTTCAAGCAGTATCCTTACTTTGAAGTCAGTTAATTTATTCATTTTACATCCACCTGCACTTCCCAGTATTACACACATAAGCATCTGTATACACCTGTCTTTTTTCAAGGACGTACTTTTACCATATCAAAAAGAAAGGAAATTATATTCATGTTAAGGTAGACCTCAAATAGTCAAATATACAAGTAGCACTTTATATTCTAATGATTATAGCTGCTATATTCGACTGGGAGGTGAAAGTAGTGTAAGGTGACATTGAACACGAAAAAGGTAGGTAGGATGATTTTACCTCGCATTATCTCCACACATTACGACAAATGTATCCCAACAGATTTCCGAAACACATAACGTTAATATATTCATCTCATTATTTTTACTTTATACCAAAGGCAAAGTAAAGCAATATTGATGACAGTGTTTGTCAGCTTTTTGTACGTGGGAATGAATAAATTTGAAGGTGCAAGAAAAAATGGTTACCTTTACGTGTTTCCCACATGAATAAATTCATTAGATCTCTTCAGAAAACCAGCACATATTCTTAAAAAATACGTGTTCCTACTTTACTTAGAGTGCTCAATAGAAAATCAGGCTTTTCAAGCCTCTCTTTTTTCACGATTTCATTAGGGAATCCAACTGTAATCAACTTTATGATGATTATGATAACAACGTATGCCACTTTTCACAAAATTTTCACCGTAATCAACGCTGAATATGAACAAAACCGTAAGTTCGTATATTCGAACGTTCGTCGAATTACCATTAGCACAACATTTCACGTAGAAAGCGGGGGAGGGGGGATGAAATTTCTCTCTAGGCTAAAAAATATACATTTATATATTTGTTATGACATGCTCGTGTCGTAATGATCTGTGCACGTGCTTTAGGCAAAAAAAACCTAACAAAAACACAAGCAGAATGTAAGTTTTGTGGCATTGAATATATTAACAGCCTATACGAAAAATTTTATCTGGTCGTTGGTAGTTTTTTGGCACATGGTTAACATTAGGCTGTGTACAAAGCCAAAAAAATTAGCATATGCGTGGTATAATTTTCGACGCCAAGAAAAAAATACTACATATGGAACTTATGCTTTGAAAGAAGAGAAAGTTGACAACATTTGAAAAGTTTCGCTAGACGACTACGACCCAACCCGTTTGAAAAACACGTTTGCACATAAAAATAGCTGTATATTGGGGAAAAAGTAGCCCAATTGAGATATTTTTTGGAGATGAGATTATTATACTTATCATCTTTTTGAAAAGAATATATTTGCAATATAAATGGTTTCGATATGGGATATATGTGCATGTATGGATATATAAAAAGCAGTCATCCATGCACTATTGCTACGAGTCTAGAGAAAATGCGAGAGAGATAAAAAAATGTGCGGAACGAAGAATGCATACGAGATTGTCGAATAATGTCGCCTTGGGCTTGCCATCTTCGCAGTCTCGAATCGTATGGCATCGCCTACACTTTTTTTTATCCTGTTTCTAGGAAAGAGCAGCAGGGAGTCGAATATATCTGCTGGAAGGTAGGTAGCTGGATATTTTTTAACCATTTTTTTTGGCTTTCACTGTTTTGCAAAATATTTTTCTATGGATGGAGAACTTACAGGTTTTTGGATGGGATGTGTCTGTCTGGTTTGTAGTATTTTTCTTTGGAATTTTTGGTGGGGTTTTTATGTAAATATTTGAAAACGGTAAACTGATAACCTATTCAACAAAATTTATAAATGTTGACTAGAAAACTTACTGAGAAAAATTTTGAGCTGCAATATAAATGTGGTTGAAATTCCTGAAAAAAGGATAAATACGAATGTATAAACAAAAGATTCGATATGAAATGGATTACGAATATTATGATTATAAATTATTGGAGGAAATGAGCATAGTTTGGGAGAAATTAATAATCGAATATTCGACTTTGCATAAGTTAAAAGGTAATAGACATATGCTTTGAATATATAAACATGTCGAATATATTTTTTGGCAAATATTCAGGCCAGGGCTGCTAAAAAATGCCAAAAAATCTCTAAAGCTGGTCTATTTGTAAAAAAAAATATTTCGTATCGTGTAGAGAAAAACGAGTAGTTAACGAACAGACGGACACATCTTTTTATATTGTTTTTTACTGTAGTATATTCATATCGACAATATTATGTAGAATAACAGCAGTCTTTTTTCAAATGGTCTATGAAAATGCAAGGTTTGATAATCAAATGGGCGGTTAAATGCTTAACGATATGTTGTACAGTTTTTGTTTGGATTTGTTCCAAAAAAAATCTTTCACTTTGGGATACTTAAGTAAAAAGCTTCACACGCAAGTCTACTACATGGTCTATATATTACCATGGTCAAATCAAAGCACCCCGTAAACAATAATTTTTCAACCAATTCATTCTCAAATAATTTTGGTTGAATTTTAAAATTAAATCGTTAAAAAAACCAATACGACTTTAAAATATTTCTCTTAAATTAAAAGCATATGTTTGTATACAAACCCGATATGCAAAAATGCTATACAAAGCATCTGATCTCATTCAAAACGTTTCTAAACACTTTCCCAAAAAAACTGTAGATTTGAGGAATCTCCCCCAAAACAACGTTTTATAGTGCCATACAACCTATGTGGAGTTTTATAAACTGCCGTATTTCCCCTATCTCTATCCCACCTATTTTCGTTTACTTTCCCCAGCTAGTACACAACTTCATAAATACGTCCGGCATCAGCGAGACAAAAACCTCATACACAAAAATATATATATCTACCAAAATACCCGCATTTTCACCAAGGTTGGATGAACAATGTACGTATCATTTTAACCAAAATCTACTCTACTCTCTTCCTACAATGTTGAAAAATTTTATTGGGAAAAACAGCCCATCCGAAAATGTTTTCGCCTCGTTTCACTGACGACACTAAAGCCGTCGTTTGGTACAATAATATGTAGTAGTCGTTTCTATCGCCCCCCCTCCAAAAAATAAATGTGGGTGGTCGAGCCATACAAACTTTTGGGTAGACGTAGTTCCAAATAAAAGTTTTTTGGTAGTCGTAGTCGGTTTTTATTAATAAACTGACATAAACAGTTCACGTAAAAGAAATATATTAGAAAAAAGGAGAACATAAGCGGGTGTAAATTGCATATATCCTTTTTTATGAACCATGAACCTGTTTTGTCCGTTATTTTTTTTTCTGGTATGACATAAAAGGCTAAAGGACAACACATAAAAAACTATGCGTAATGAATGACAACGGAAAAAACTTAAATAAATGTGATCATATATGGTATATATAGTGACATATGCGTTTTATAGACATAGTTAAAATAAGAAGTGTTAAATATAAGAAGGATGGAAATAATGTGGTGGTGTTGCTCTCCAAAAGCACGTTTTTGGATTCCCCTTTTCTCTTTGATATTCTCAAGGGAAATAAAAGTAAAAGAGAGAAGGGGAAATGGAGAATGGAAGAAAGTGAGAAAAGAAAGGGGTTCGTGGTTGTAAACCGCATCACACTTCATTTTCTAAAACCACACCACTGAATAGCTGTAGACTACTAGACCATCTCGAATACAGAGAGGAAATGAAATGGAATCGAGTCAAAATTTGTGGGAGTGAAATTTGATGATACTGAGCGTCTGTTGACTGAATATTCTATAAATATTAGTAAAATTTCAATGTCCGTTGAAATATTTACAAATGAAATAGATGCATATTTTGTACAATTATGGCATGAGAAATGCAAGTAAATTTTTGGTATATTTATCATGTTTATGAAATTTGTTATAATTTGCAGTAGGATTAAATGATAAATTATGAAATAGAATAATATTGTGTATAGAGCAAGGTCGGTTTTTGGATTATGAAAAGGAAATAAAGATATAATCTCTTTTATAAAATGGAGACAAGGTTTTACATATTTTACAAGTGAAATTTGCTCTTCTGTAATAATGCATACATGTTTTATGATATATCTGACTTTTCCACGTGCCTATTGTGCGTATTGATATATCTGCGATTATAAATAAACAATGGCTAAAAGTACAAAACGAGTATCCACTTGACAATACATACTTTGTCTGTAGTATGGCACTTGTCAAGTTAGGTTTTAACAATTATTTTGATGCAGCAAAAATGTCAACATGTCATGGCCATAAGCCTTTTTGGATGTGGGCGGTACGATTTTATATCATGTTGTCAAACACAAATGTTAGCTGAATTTATTTCTCTAAAAAATTGCTTCAGTTGACAACAAGCTTTCGAAATACATTTCAAATATGCTTTAGGATTAATTTCCAGATTTCAAGTTATAATTTAAGTGATTCAGAAAGTAAACATATCTTTGAAAAATGCAATGAAATTTTAATCAGATTTCCAATAAAGTAAATTAAATTAAATTAATTTTAGAATAGTGTATCAAAATACGTAAATGTTTAAACATAAATCTAACTTTTGAAGAAAAATATTGAATGTTTTTACATAAATTTTAAAGAAACCTGAGAAAAGTATAAAAAAACGTTTTCTTGGCAGTTTTCATCTTGACGTTTTTTTTGTATTGATAACCTGTGAACTTTTTAACAAAAAACAACAGTGAAGTTCATGTGTACTTATCAATACAAAATAAAACATTTCAAGACAGCAAAACAAACGACTTTCTACTTGATAATATTACTTTTGCATTTTGGATCCACTACTTCATCAAGTTTTTCATTCAATTGTATTTGCCAAGTCGAGAAAATATTTTCAAAATGTCAAACAAGCAAGTTTTCTTTCCAAGACAAGTCTTTGTATTATTTTTTTGTCCATGACTTGAAATTATACGCTTTCACTTTCTGATTCATTTGGACAACTTTTCTTGTAAAGTATGTTTAAATATAGCCCAATTATGCACGTTCTTCATCTATTGAAACCCGAAGCAAAAAGAACAAAGTTTGATTATTTTTTTCGCTTATTTACTTTGCCGTCTGTAAAGTTTAGATCGACATTACACTACCAGCTGCTTGTGCAGTACCTCATATTTAAAACTTAATAACAGACAATACATTGCAGTGCAATCAGACCTAAAATACGTAACTAAATGGTGCAATAACTTCAAAATAATATTCAAACTTTTCTGCCGCTTACACCAATAAAAAGTGTTGAAATACTGTACCGTTAAAATATTCGTCTCAATACCATCGGCAATGTTGCACAGTAATGCTAAGAATATATGATGCACAGTCCTGACTATAAACTACAAAGAAGCGAAATTTCATGACTATTTTGTCTGGCTGCTGCCATATGTTTTAATAACGTCAGTAAATTCGGATCATATAAAATAGAAAACCTGTCCGTCTCTGCACAATGTGTGGATATGGAAAACACATAAAGTTTTTGTTCTTTTTTATCTGTTTCTGACACATTGTTTTATGACAAGATATGATACATTTCCACTTGTTTGCACAATTGTTTTATTTCTTTTGTCAAGTTGATGGCATTTGTCATCATTGCAGATCGCAGCAGCAGAACAGCTGCAACAATTTTGGTTGGATATGAACCAATAAACTAGGAGGTATTTTGTACTAAAGGTATAATAACAAGTTAAGTACTGTTTCCAGTTTTAATTACTTTAGTTATGGAAAATAAAATAAGTTTTTGCAGTTGCATAAATATTTTACAAGTTTCCCTTAGTTTTTAGACTATAAAATAAGTTGATACACTTCTATTTAATGTCATCATATGTTCAAGATTTTATGTGGATACTTCTTTTGTTGGATTTGTTATACATATTTGTATTAAGTGTATTGTTTTATTGGTTGAACATAAAATGTATGCAATGATTTGCAAAAGTATGAAAGCCAATGTTTACCAAATACAAGTACCGAATTCAGAACTATTGTATATATTTTTATTCAATTTATCTTAAACTGATTGATTTATACTACTGTCGCAATTTATTACAGATTTTACGCCTTTGAATCGCAACCATGAATAAATCGATAAATTTAACTTTCTCCCTGAACAACTTCCTGTTTCATGAAGTTTTTATTTATTTTTTGGAAAATAGATTAAATGTGTATTGAACTGTGAACGGATTCAATATGTAACAGGATCAACAAACATATTAAGTTTTAAAAGTATATTTTTGTTAAATAAATTATATTGGGCAAGTTTTTAAAAAAGAGAAATAAATATTTTTAAAAGTTTAAGGAAAAAAGACAGAGAGTAGGAAAAAGTAAAGTCACGTTTCAAGTATTTATTTATGTATAACAGTTTATCTTTGGAAGGTTGTAAAAATAACTTATGCTTCCGTATTTTAAAAGTTATTTTGTTGAATGAAAGTTAGTTTCTAGTTTTTCCATTTTACAAAAATAACTATCCTTCTTGTCGCTAACATTTATCAATGGGCTTAAACTTTTAAATCAAGTAAATCACGTAAATGCTTATATTAGTAGTAAATATATTAAAGTGAGCTTTCACTCAAGAAGTATAGCTTTACAAAGTTATCTATTTCTGTATTTTATTTGTTAGTTTGATAGTAAATTTTCTATTGAATGAAACTAATATATACATATAAAGTTTACATATGGATAGAAATGCATAAATTATTAACTCAAATTTAAGAGTTCATTAAACCAAATCAAGTAGATTGACTAACAAGTACAGAGTTGTTAAAAAAAAGAAATCTAAAACTAAAAGCGGAACAAACAGCAAACAGCGGAACAACATAGACATGTACTTGGATGAAAACAGTAACATCGCTTGCCTAACTTTCATCCTCCCACGGAAGCCATCTAAACAGCCCAAATATTCCGCTTGTCTAATCCTTCCATACTTTTGGTGTATTTCACAAAAAAACAAAATTATTTATTGATATAACAAATATCGTAGTTAAGTCGTGATTTTTTTGTATATAAAATTAGTCCACTATTTTTCAGCAACTAACATATTGCTATCGACCTTAATTAATCTACACAATCAAAACAAAATATTATTTTTTTAATGTTTTTTTTTACTTTTTTGTTAACACATTTTGCTATAAATAAACAGCCTGCGTAAAAACGGATCAGAGTTAAATTTAAAGCAAGAATTTATATTATTTTTTCCTCGTTCAACCCAATTTCGCTTTCTAAGCCAGAAAGTTTCTGCGGTATCCATTAAACTGTAAATCTTATTTCTCGCCACCATATTCTGGCATGTCCTATATTCTCCTACATTAAAAGTGTTGATATTTAATGCTTTTACTGTGCCATATTTGCTTGTGCAAAAAATTTACATGCCCAAAAATTTTGCAAACTAAACGATCATTCCTTCTACTTTACTTTTTTTCTTATCTTAAATCCACAATATTTTCTTACATTCTCTCCGTTGTGGACCGCAGTGGCCAATGGACCAATATATTTTATGTGACCATTCCCATTTGGTTTGACTACATTACACACACACAATAAGATCGTCATCATCTGCGTTTTCACCACACACAAAGTAGCTCGAACCTAATGCAACCTTATAACCAGAAGGGTCACAAGATTACATTTAATAAATACAGTAGACTCAGGTTTTTTACTCCGATAAGCATTTTATTTCCCTTGGTTTCCTTAAAGGAAATTGGAATAGGAACTTGTTCCCAAACTAGCTATATATTTTATTTTAAATGTAGTCAAAGTCACATAAAAAGAGTATCCCGAAAAAAAACTACGCAAAAAAATAAAAAAGGTCATCACAAAAAAACGTACACTAAAAAACTTTCTCTTTCACTGTATCTTATAGTAAGCTAAGGTACACGCATGTCTTAAGAATTTTCTAAGATTTCGTAAAAAAAACTTAAAAAAAGTGACCATGGTAGAAATGTTCTCAAGCGAGTATGTTGTATACGAAAAGAATTTGAAACGCTGGGAAAATATACAGCTTACTCAACTTTCAGCTCAAGTCAAGTCAAGAGAAAACAGTTGGTTCAGTGAATAGTGCGTGTGAAGATTTCCAAAAGGGAAATAGAGACATGCTTCCGTAAATCTCTCGAAACTGAGAGGTCTCCAACAAAAAAGTAAAGTTGACCACTAATATTTCAACGTACATCGCTTTACATTTTTTTGTGTGGGAACGGGAAATATAACGACTTGATGTATTTTTCTGCCTGCTTCTATGACAGCTTCGGGTTTTTAAATCTTACGTATGAACCGTAAATTGAATGCGAAAAGGGAAGCATGCACCGACGAAATGACATCTTGGATTTTCGTAACAAATCATTTGAGTTTTTTTTTGGAAAAGAAAAATAAATTTGAAGAATAAATTGTGCGGCTTTGGAAGTTTGCATAGAAGGAAAATCGTAAATTCTTTACAAAAATTTAGAAAGATTTTTCAAATTAATATTTATGACAATTTTTAAACCAAAAATTGTAAAAATTTAGCTTTGAACCTTTTTAATATACAGATATTTTAACAAGTAATTTAAATACTTAAAGGTTACCCTAAATCAGTACTTAAATATAAGCATACTGGGTTGACTTAATAGAATGATGCCAGCATATGACAAATTGCTCTCTCGCAATCTCAAATCTTCAGCTTTTTCAAGTAGCCCATTGAGTCTTCCTTTTTGTCTGGCATTTATAAATGAGTGGGACGAGCAAAGCAAGAGGAATGAGCTAGCTCATAACTTTAGCTTAAAAAAACGGTAAGCCACTCCGTCCTTCAGTTACTGTCATCTTTATTGTTTTGAGTAGATCTTGTGTGCATATATGTATGCTATATAAACGGTTTGTAAGCCTTGCATTTATTACAAATGGGTCCTTTAGATCAAAAAAATCTTAAGACTCTAAATTTCGATAATATGACGTTTGTGGATTTAAAATTATCATTTTGAAATAATCCCTATCATTCATCAGCTTTAGACTTTCAAAATAAAACACTCAAATTTTTCAAGCGCATAAGGAATCTTTAGCTATTGTCTTAAATTTGAAGTTGTAGTTGTAAAATTTACATAAGTAAATTGAAGCATTTAAAGTAGAGATTTGTCTAATTTATGGTCTTATGGTCTAAAAAATCCAAAGTAAATTTCAAATAAACCATTATAAATGGCAATTTTTAAATAAATAATTGGCGTTTATAATAAACCATTCATAAACAGTGAAACCGGTTTATTTAAAGGCAAAAGTCGAATATAAATTCTTAAATCATAAACTTGAGTTAAACATGTTTTCGTGCACATTTCCCATTCAAGCTTTGCATGTCATGTCAAAGCACAGTAAAGCTTGAGAAACGGCGAAAATGCAACATTATCTTAATAAACAGTACACATGTAAATTTTACGAAAACCAGCCATCTAATTATTTT
This sequence comes from Entomobrya nivalis, assembly GCA_034695485.1. Taxonomy (NCBI): domain Eukaryota; kingdom Metazoa; phylum Arthropoda; class Collembola; order Entomobryomorpha; family Entomobryidae; genus Entomobrya; species Entomobrya nivalis. Next base: position 23,802 of record JAQFZH010001043.1, read on the forward strand.
TTACTGTTTTTCGTAGTAGCTCAAGTTTTTTTTACTCTCGAAATTATTTCCTACCCTAAATGAGTTTTTTATTACTGCCTTACACTTATTTCCATTACTCCAAATTTCTCTCAAGTTACTTATGTAACTATCCCGTAAACAACACGCAGTACACTCATAAAACTCATTATTGCCATTTTCAGGCTTGCCATTCATTTTTTTAGAAAAGAAAAAAAAACGTCGCTCCATTAGGTATACATGAAAACATATGTGAATAAAACTAATGTACAACAACCATGATGAATCAATGAGAACGGCATCCAAGAAAGAAATAACGGTCATTGCGGCCACTTTGTTATCTTTTTAAATGCACTTATGCATTCTGCTACATTTTTACTAATGAACATACATCATCTCATCACCATGCATACTATTTTACCTGCATCATATTTTCAATTTTCTTTCAGTAAAAGCGTTTAACATATCATATGATTTGACATGACATTTTTTACACTCATTTGGTTTGAACATTTCATTGTAAAATTTCATATTAATAGAATTTTAAATATTTAATTGCAACTAAGTTTCTACCTTCAATTAAAATGAGTTACTTGAGCTTATTATCATCGTCATCAGTGGACTTATTTGATAAATCAGTACCACAAGTACCACAGTCTACTTTAAAAGAAAAAGCAGTGAAATTTTTCCCTTATATTTGGAAAGCACTTGTAGTTGCCATTCTTTGTGCGGTGTTGTTTGTGGTATGCTACGACATCCACAGAAGAAATGTTACGGCTGTAGTCGAAAAAGGTAAGAATTATTCAACATTATTCAGTTACAAAACAAATCATATTATGGTGTTTAAATTGAATTTACAAAATATTAATTGTATTTTTGGTTGGTATCAATTTTTAGGCATCAAATGTTTTGAATGCACCAGTCATTCCGGAATGAACCTAACCGAGCCAGGACTA
>JAQFZH010001044.1:0-24725 GCA_034695485.1 Entomobrya nivalis
TTGCGGGGGAGTTTCACAAATCGACCAATTTATCACTAAAACGACTCAAGCAAAGTGTTCTTACTGTGGAGACGATGCAAACTAAGGACCGGAAGTATTTGCAAAAGTTTTTGAGTTCGTGCCAAGTAGGCAAGATTAAGTTTGTTTGTCAAATTTTATAGAAAAGGAAACAGCACCAATCTTTCAAAAGTTTTGTGTTGAGCGAATAATAGATTTGTTGCTTGTACGGTAAATACACATGATAACTAAGTGTATGTTTTGCAAATATGTAGGAAATGTGTTTGAGTATATATTTAATTGGTTTTAATGTACATATTTATTTAATGTAACATTTTGTGATATTGTATTTACGTAGTTCATGACTCACGTGAAACGAAGTTTTTACATGATCATTCGATGTACAATGGTATGTGCAAAAGTTAAGTGGTCAGATTTATAGTTATGATTAAAATGCACATGTTAAAACTCCATGTACATACCTAGAGTATGCATTGTTCTCGGTTGAAATCTGAAATGATTTTAGAATGCAGCCGTCTTCTATTCGTCCGCACTTACGGTCACAACCTCCAGTTTCTTACTGGATCTTTCTAGTCTGTTATAAACTGTTACACTTTTTAGTTAAGTCTGAGAATCTTGTAAGTTTAATCAGTGTCGTCACTATGCCTGTTTAACTATTGACTTGAAAAAACCTTGATTTTTTGCTTGCTTGAGTTTTGTTCTGTATGACTTTTCATAGCATACTGCTTTTATATTAATTTAGCAGCGGAGGTTTCAATAAAAATTGTCAATTTTAGTATAGTTTGAAAAAAAATAGTTCCCAGCATTTAATATAGCAATATGTAGGAGGCATACAGAGTAGGAGCTCAAGCTGTGTTCCTCTCAGTAAATTTATTTTTAAAATATTCATTTTAAAGTATAAAAAATAGATAATTGATTTTAAATATAATTTAAACCTTCGGAATGTGCCTGTGCACATGTTTTTGTTCATCAGTAACATCTTTCAGTCATTTTCAGTTGTTTTTTGCAAACTGAATTTTTGAGGATCTTGATATTATTTTTAACATCCAACATAAACACACACTGAAGGGACCGCTCTAACTTGGGGGAACTTGAGATGGATCTAAAACACTCTTGGTTACTGGAGATGGTAGTTCTATGTTGAGGTCTAGGAACCTGGCATAGCGCTATCTCCTTGAGGCTTATCAAAAAGCCTTCATAGGCAAGTAGTATTTCAAATAAAAATATATTTTATAACATACTTATTTGGATCCACAAATCTGACTTTATGAACAACTTACTGCCAAAAACTTTCTGTTAATTTTTTTTCCTGAGATGGATGACAAATCTGGAATAATTTTTAATGAACTTCTGGCATCTGTACACCATGCATGGCAAAATGGACGGACTGCTGATGAAATCGTGCAAGTTTTTAGTAACTTTTATGATAATGAAGCTGTGCTTGAAGCAAAACAACAACTACTTCAACTTAAACTGATTGGAAAACGTTCAACACGATCAAAGGACAACACGGCAAGAGAAAAGGACATCAGCGAAATTATTCAGCTGCTTTTTAAATATGACTGGGTAGGAAAACCTCTAAAATTTGCAGCAATTAATCTTAACAACGTATGCCATGTTCCAGCCGCATACCGTGATGAACTTGCTCTTCGAATGGAGTAACCTGACCTAAAACTGAAAGTAGAAGACCTCATGTCAGCATATGAGGACGTTCGGGTAACCGTCCGTACAGTTGCTGAAGCAAGCTGCACAGGAAATAAAGCAGCTACAAACACCAATTACACATCCCGTACCAACTGTAAACAAGACTGATAAATACAAATTTACCCTGCCAATAAGAGATGCTGAAAATGCGGATGGCTCATCACGACCAGATACGCCTCTTTATTCTCAAATAGCAGCATTGAGGCGACAAGAAGAGGAACAAATGCAAAAACCATGGACAACTGTACAGAGGAAGAAAACTATGAAATCCAAACGGACAACAGTAGGGGTTTCTCAAGAATCCGGAATCAAATCTTTGAAACCGGTGGAGCGCCCAAGGAAGGGCATTTTATTTGTGACCAGGTGTCCACCTACGACTACGGAAGGTGATTTAAAGGAAGAAATCTCGACAATGATAAGTGAATACAGTGTGCATGAAGTGATGCCCCTGAAAACTAAGTTTGATACATATAAATCCTTTAAAATTACATTTCTCTTGGAAAAGAAGACATTGAACGAATTTTTTGATGATGTCATCAAACCGGAGGTCTGGGGAGATGGTCTCCTCATAAAGCCCTATTCAATGGGGAAATTGGCTGCACGTTCACAAAAGCATCTATGATAGTTTCAACATGGAATTGTAAGAACTTCAAAACAAATGTACCCTGGCTAGTAACAATGGGGTATAAATTCGATATTCTTGTTCTACAAGAAACCTGGCTGTTTGAATTTGAGGACAATATAGTTACCAACACTTTTCCAAATTATCATATCATTACATCTTCTTCAATGAAAAACTACAAGAATGGACAGCGAGGCCGCCCATTTGGTGGCACAGCTATTATTGTTAAAAAGAAATTCCGTGACTCGATTACTTTTATGGACAAAAGTGACCCAAGACTTTTGTATATTAAAATGCAAACAAACTATGGTGAACTATTATTAGTTAATGCGTATCTTCCATGTAATACAGTACAAAAAACGAACCATATTCATCGTTATTTGAACAAAATAAATAAGATTACAAGTCAGCATAATGGTCCAGTTATAATTGTAGGAGACTTTAATGTCTCTCCTTCTCAAAATCATTTTAGTGAATTGCAGGAACTTTGCAAAGACAATGAACTAACTATGGTAGATTATTATTTACTACCTAATAATACATACACGTTTTGTGGTGCTGGTACTGGTGCTAAATCCTGGCCAGATCATTGCCTGGCTACATACGGTATGATCAATAATATTACAACTCCATTTCGAATTACTCCGAGTGACCATCGAATATTCAACAAGTTAGACGTGTTAATAAAATAAAATGGCAAAATGTTACGCCAGAGCAAATGAGCGACTACAGTAATTTTCTTGAAAGTGGTTTTTAGAAAAAAGCTGGGAAATGTGTCATGATACCAACTGTACTGATAATAATCAAAGAAAAAGTATTGATAATAATACAAATTATATCGTCAAAAGTTTAGCAAATGCTGCAAATAAATGCTTTCTCCAGCGGAAAAAGAAAGGAACACTTTTTAAGCCAGTTAATGGGTGGAATGAGTGTGTCAAATTGGAATATTATGATTTCAGAACAGCTTATCTTGCTTGGGTGGAGTCTGGAAAACAGTGTGCTTTGCTGTTTGGAGACATGTGTTCCAAAAGGCGGAGATTTAAGTCAGCTTTAAAAAAATGCAGACAGTCAGAACAAAAAAGGCTAAATGACAAGTTAGCAACTTCTTACAATGGAAAAAGTTTTTGGGACTTTGTGAAAGTTAATGATAAGAGTGAAACGTAGTTTTTATCTAAGCAAGTGGATGGTGTCAGTTCAGAGTCAGCAATAAGCAATTATTGCTCTGATTTCTACAAAAATCTTTTCAATGTAGAACAAAACAACGCAAGTGAACCATATGTAAAGAATTACACTAAGTTAGGAAAGAATAATGATAATCTAAAGAGAGTGACTTTTAACATGACAGCTGAAGTCATCAAATTACTGAAAAAAAATAAGGCCATGGGTGCAGATCATCTTCAGTCAGAACACTTTAAATTAGCAGGGTCGTGTATTCTACTGCCGTTGACGGCTGTTATTAATTCTATGATTGCCCACAAATGTATTCCATCAACTGTTATGGAAGTAATTATTGTTCCCATAGTGAAGAAGAAAGGAGCAGATCCAACTAAAAGTGCTAATTATCGCCCTATCGCGTTGGCTAGTACTTTCTCCAAGGTGATTGAACTTGTGATACTAAAAATATATGGCTGCTATCTACGCACATCAAGTAATCAATTTGGATACAAGAAATCTTTGGGCACAGAACTGGCAATATACTCAGTTAAACAGGTTGCGCATTATTACTTGCGCCATAACACACCGGTCTACGCCTGCTATCTTGATGCCTCCAAGGCGTTTGATTTAGTAAACCATTTCACTCTTCTGGAAAAGTTATGCAAAAGAGGAATGCCAGCAGCAATTGTAGAATTTCTAAGATTCTGGTTCCGCAATCAACTTTTTGTAGTAAGGTGGGGATCAACGATTTCGAAACCATTTCCTGTTCGCAATTCTTACCGCCAGGGTAGAATTTTAAGTAGTCAATTTTTCTCCGTGTATTATGACGAGTTGAGTGAAAGGCTTTCAAATAGTGGAATGGGTTGCAGAGTTGGAAGTACTTTATTTAACCATTGTATTTATGCCGATGATGTATGTCTTCTAGTTACAAGTATTGCAACCTCTCAAAGTACTGCTACAAATATGTGAGGAGTATGCCATTGAGCATGACCTAATTTTTAACCCTTCAAAAAGTGTCTGCCAGTGTTTCTGTGGTTATGATTATGATCACACGAGACCACTCGTTAAATTTTGTGGAAAAACGTTAAATTGGAATGACACAGTTCGCTATCTCGGTTATGACGTCAACTGTCGAAATAAGGATCAAGAGGAGATCAAGAGGAGACGTAGGGAGTTGTATTGTGCCTCAAACCTTATAGCATCTCGATTTGGTACATGCTCAGAGGAAGTGAAAGTCTACTTGTTCAAAACTTATTTTTCGTCAATTTACTGCAACAGTCTGTGGTGCCCAGTCAATATTTCGCTAATAAATGATGCTAAAGTAGCATATAATGACTCTTTTAGAACCATCATGAAGCTAAGTAGGAGAGGAAGTGCTAGTGAAATGTTCTGTAGGCGAAATGTTAGGGACTTTAATGCAATGCGCCGGATGTCAGCTTTCTCTCTTCTTTCGAGACTTGCAACCTCGGAAAATAAAATAATTAATTCAATTATAAATTCAAGAGTTTTTGTCGAATCTTGAATTTCACGTTCATGGAGAGAACTTCTCTTTACTGATTATGATTAATTGGTTTAGTTTTTTTTTCTTGACATGTAAATGAAATTACCATGTAGTTTGTATAGCTTATTTCTCTCTATTTTGATTATTATATGGATGTCATACCTATATTCTGTATTTGTTCTGACCGTCTTTAATAAAGCCTAATAATAATAATATTTTAATTGCGGCTTGAAGAAGAAGAAGATTGAATGAGCTTGAGCAGTTCTACTGGAAGACTTGGAAAACACTCAGTCAGATTATACAGTCTCCACTTGGGTCATCATGTATCTACCCAAAGAGTATGCAGAATTTGGAACAGATTGGAGAAGCACCTCAGCAGCAGATCATACAAGAGTAAATTTCAAGCCATGGATGATCCAAGAAGAATAAAGCCAACCTACCTTAGCATATAATGGAGGACTCAACCCTTGCTATGGATGCATCAACCTATAAGAGATATGCATACTATTATGGAGGAGACCACCATCAGCTCCTGAATTGCATTTTAATGGAGTTGATCTTTCAAAGTATTGTACTTGGCAACGTGTTTATGTTACATGGACAATTTTGCACTTACTTGGCAGAATGCTTGCTACGTTCATTTGTTGTGCCAAAGTGCACCAGTATGCGTATCAGCCAGTGGAATTTTTGGATAGATGCCCGAGCGAATGCTGGACGAGGGAATAAAGAGAATTGATTTTAGACTAAGAACGACGGATATAAGTATGACAGGATGAGGCATTTTACGGTTACAAAAGAGTTATTTTTGAGTGTTTTTAATGTTATTTTTACGTTAGAAATTTTGTTACTGCAGTCTGCCAATTTAGCCTAAGTGTTTATGTTCAGTTAATATGCTAGTTTTCATAAATGCTGGAATAAGGTGTGGAGATACGCAGAGGTAGTTTGCAATGCGATCTAGTACATTATTTAGTAAATGCATCTGTGAGAGAGTTAAGTTAGAGTTGCTAGCTTTAAAGGAATAAAGAATAGGTTTGTTTTGAAGACAGTGAGAGGCAGAGCTGGAAGGACAAGGAGAACGTGATGTGGTGTGAGGGTATCGTAATTGGGTAGGAAACAGTCTGGTAATTGGTGTCTGCACGTACGCCAGAAAATAGCAAGCATCAACTTACATTAGAATATATTCATGATAAAATATTTTAAAAATATACTACTCGATTTTTTGAAATTCCAGCCAATTATATGAAATAATATTGTAAAATATTTTACACTTGTGCGCTGAATTTTTCCCAAATGTTTGGCTTATCAGAGAAATTCAATGCTTGGCAGCAATTTACTCATGTAAACAGTTATGCCTCATATTTTGGATGATATAATCGTTAAGGTTGGAAGTTTAAATTTAGCTGTTTAAGAAAATTGGACTTATGTTTGTTTGTTAAAATTGTTTAATATCAATATATAATATTACAATCTTGTTAAAGTTTGGCCATTGCTTTTCAAATTAATAATTAATTTACGTCAAAACTTATTAAAAATTGATGCGAATTTTTACCAGAATTCCTAAGTAAGTCTAATAAACAACATAAATAGGTACTTGTAATAATCCTATTTTACGTTGTATGCTTACAAATTGCATAGGTCAATATGACATATGACATAGTTTCAATGAAATATGAGTACAACTATTTTAGGTCAATCCAAATCTTGCCTACAACGAACGTTTAGTAAAATGCTAACAGCTAAAACCCAGCATAAATCGATATCATTAATGTCCTTGCTATATTGTTATGAACACCGTCACAAATAAAAATATGCCAATTCCAGTCATGCCCTACTGTTATATAACTGCGACATTGTAACCAATGTATAAACTCCAAAACAGTATATAAACTTGATGAGAATTTTAAAATGAATTTGAGCAAAGGAACGTGCTTTCATTAAAACTATTTTTATCAGAAAGCTAGCTGTTTTTCTGCTTACTCTCTAAAACTTGCTACAAAACAGCGAAAAATATGTGCGAAGAAAATATTTAAAGCCCCGTATTTTTGGTTCGTAAATATTTGTGCAGGTTGTGAAATTTCATAAGCATGCATATCTAATTTCGACAACTTCCACTTGAAAAATCATATTCAGATATAAACTAAAAAAAACATAGCTCAATATTTATTACATATTTCTCGTTTGTTACGTTGTGACTCAAAACCTGAAGATTTATATCCTAAATCCTAACAAACATATCCACCAAAAGGAAAGAAATAGCTGAACAATTCTGTAAAATAAATTGTAACGTTTCAAACAAAACAAAATTTAGGTCAGCATCTAAACTCCCATGTTTGTCAATGATAATATTTCCTACGTTTTGCCGTAAATTTGAAACCTCCCCATCACAGTTTCAATATGAATTATTAAGCAACACGGGGAATATTTAATGGTTTCATGAAATAACACGTATTGCTATTTTAATCTTTTTTTTATTCTGCGGATAGTCCCGTTGTATAAGTTTGAGTTTTCATTTACTCTCTTTGTTTTTGCAAAACACTCAAGCTTCTCCAGAAAGGCAATAGACATCAATAAACACATAGTTTTTCAAAGAGAACCAAAATTTGACTTGCATAGTTCCCAATTATTTTCTTTAAACTAGAATACTAGAGCAATTCAAAAAAGAATCAAGATTTTTTTCGCTGCGTTTTACTACTTGAAGTTAAGTTGGACATATTTTCTTTCGATTTATTAGCCTTCAAGTTTTCTTAAAAATGCGTTTCAGGTAAAGGTTAAGTCGATATTTATTTTTGCCCCGAAAAAATAAAACAATTAGCCTTTAACAAGTCGCCAACCGTTTTAAAACAGTTGACTTTTATTTCATATTTTGTTTAAACCTTCCGTGTTTATGTCCTAAAAATGTCGTTTCAAATCCACACACAAATCTCTCCACCTCTCGAAATGGCATGGGAAACAAAGTCACAACGAAAACCTGAGTATGTTAAAACGGTCAACTATTGTTTCAAGTGTTTTCAAAACATGCCAGGTTTATGTCCATTGAAATGGACTCAAAATACACAAACCATTGAGTACACAGGAAAACCGACACTAAAGAGGAATGCATTCTTTCTGCTTGACGTATTTGGAGTTGTAGGTCTCCTTACAACTATTTCATGTATTTACACATTTGTCAACCATTCTCAACACAGTGTATTGGTCATTTTATTTTCCATTGTTATCCTACTCATTTCCATGTTTGATTGCATTTTCTCTCTGACATTGTGCAAATCTGGGGAAGATATTGTGCTCGCAATAGAACGATTAAAATATTTGCACGACAACCTCAAGGTAAACCAGCAGTCTGAAAATGAGAGAAATATCAAATGGAAAATGATTTCGTTCTCGGTCAGCTATTTTATCACAGTGATGATTCTATTCTTCTCAACATTTACGATATACTCTGTAATAGAAAATGTTGACACATATTATAATTTATTGAATGATGCACTCGGTTCTCATGTAAATGCCTCAATATTGTTTGCAATCCGAGTCTTGCTAATGATCTTGCATCACATGCAGGCCTGTACTCTTTACAGCATCTATTTAGCATTGCTCTTTTACTGGTTAGAAATGCAAGAAAAATGTCTCAAAAATATAGGATTCATTGGAATTCCACATGAAAAGTTTCTCTCGACATATGTCACACTTCAAATTGTAAACAAAACTTGGGAGAAAGTCTTTTCCGACTGGGTATTCCTCCTACTCACCATTCTGTTTTGGTTAATAGCGGCAAGTTCCATCGCGCTAATAAAATTCAGGTGTAAAATTCCAACCTCAGTTTTCTGGTTTCTATTCGCTGTCGTTGTTGGGGATAGTGGGGTTGTGGGCTGGGTATTTCCTTTCCTCACAAACGGATCTGAAGCTACAGCAGAAATACTGTTTGAAAGAAAGAGACGTGCTGGAAAACGGAGATGCTTGCTAAGGCGACAACTGCTAGCGTTACGGCCAATATCGGTAAATTTTGGGGGATCATTTCGAATAACTAAGAAAACAATACTGGCGTATTACGATGCATTGATTGGATGTATTGTAAATGGGATTTTGCTGTAAATGAATAGGAAATATAATCATGTTGTATAGCATACCTGTGTTGTTAAACAATTTGGAATATATAATAGTATATAGAGTGATATATTTAACCAAGATACCCAATATAAATACATATACTTATCCACTAGTACTCTTACATAATATACATCCATATACCATATACCTAACCAATGTTAGTATAAAAAATTATGCCTATGGCGACATAGATTTGCTTCAAAGCCGATGTAAACTGCACAGCTGGTGTTAAATTTAGTTGCTATTATAAACATATTTAATTGACGCAAATGCTTGAACTAATATAAAATTGGTTTGATTTCAATTCAACCACTTCTACGTAATGAATACATGATGGTGATCACAAGTGTAAATGGTTAACAATGATTTTTTGTATAACTTTGCGTAATAGTCCAAGTAAAATGATGAACACAAAAATGTAGGCATGTATTTTCTCATTTTAGACCACTTTACCCAACATGCGACCTTTTTTGGAAACGCGCCTTCAAAGCTTGACTAATCCATATACATATTTCCAAAACAAATAAAGCCACAAAGTTGTGCATACATTTAATCGACTCATGTCTTCAAACTGCATATTTCGATTTGCAAAGATTCTTTCGAATGTTTTGCATAATGATGTAAATATACGTTAGAGGGGGGTTAGTCGGGCAAATCCACATCCAACAACACATCACACACCAAATCACACTAATATAGTAAAATGTACTAAAATGTAGACTATTAAAATGATCTTAAAAACAAAAATACACTTGAGCTAGACAAAATATTGTTTAAAAAAACTAATTAGAAATGTTTATTAGTTTTTTGTTACTTAAATTATTGAGTTTAGGTTTATATTATAAAAAAAATCATCGATTGGAACTGCCGGAAATATTCAAAATAATTCGGTCAAGCCATGTGTGCTTCTAAGTCAAAAGTTCAATATGTTTGGATACGTGGACAGCTCAAAATTTTTGAACGTGCGTCATCCAACGATTATCAGTTTTTGTGTAATTGGAAATAACATATATTTAGTGGGTTACCTTTTGATGTGGAAAAGTAATCAACTGTAAAACTAGACAGTTATGTATGTCATCAACCTGCTCAGTCCAGAGCAACAGGAACATTTTCAGGTTACGTAGCCATATAATAGCAAAACAATATCCTACTCGTATATATTTAAAAATGTAAAAGCAGGTTTGGGAACTACATTGTAATAGGACACTACTTCACGATTAAAATAGTCCTTTAATTTTAAAACAATTTATATGGTTTGGTAATTTTGTGTTATAAAATTTTAATTAGTTTTACCATGTTAACTTATAAACATTATAATGAGCGAGGTTTATGCAATGCGTTGGCCGTTTGTTCCTTTCTTTGGATATTCAATATTCCTCACTTGTGTTTACCACTGACGCAACAAAAAATATTTTGCCAGTAATATTCAAGATTGTAAAATATCTAGAAAGCCAGAATGAAAAATCCAGCACTATTTTTTTGAGAACTTGAGCCAAAACGGAGCATCATTTTCGCTAAAAATTTACCATTGATTCAATTACTTTCTTTTGTTGTATTCAACTTGATAGTTTTTTTGCAATTATAACATTTACGAGTAAAAAACAGTTTTACAATGCTTCTTACGGAAAATTTTGTTGAAGTTATTATCCAAGGTTATCATAAGTCTCCAAGAATTGCTGGCCAGATTTTAATTTACAATAGAAAAAATCAGAAATTTGAAGAAGTCCATGGAAAATGGGCAAACCTTGGATTGCAAATTCGTTTCGTTATATTCTGTTTGATATCTTTCCCCACAATTGTCAGAATTACGGAATAAAATATGCAAATAAAAACTGGTGAGAGAAAAGGTAATACGTCAGTTGCATCATGATATTACTTGTTTTTGTATTATTTGCGACGCGGTATCGAAGCCGGAGCAAATCGCTTGACGACCTCATTGCTTTCCTTAACGTGTCCATTGAACTTGAGCAATCATATGGCAAATGTATACATCAATTAAACTAACCAATTTTTTTTAATGTTTTAAACTTGAAGTTTTAACAATCGCTAATAAATTAAATTTCTAGCCCGGGGAATCCAAATTTCAACTGAAATAAAAATGGTCAAATATTTTTTTAAAGTGTTAAAATAACCCTGGCCAAAAATGGATTTATTAATTTGGTGTTGCCATAGCATGCGTTTTTGAAAAAAACCCTACCATTCAATACAACGTGGATACTTGACCGCATATTTGGATTTTCAAACTCAACTGGGATGCTCGCAAATGTTGTTCAGAATGGAATCATATTCGGTTTCAATTATTTTATTTGAAGACTTTTTAAGGCCGTGCTGAAAGGCAGACTTAATTTGGATTCTACCTCACATTGTATTCCTCTCGAAATAAGTTTGTGTCGTGCTAATCACGTGTTGGCTGAGATATACAATGATTCCATGCAAACTTCGCTTTCCTTTTTCTTGTTAACGTCTGGGGTAATACAGGTCATATCAACTATCACGCTTATTAATCAGACAAGCTCTGACTCTGTCCCGTTGGTTCAAAAAACGCAAGGAATTATTAGGCATCTTTTAGTTTTTAAACGAATGTTGTATACCCCCATCATTTTAATATAGTTGTTGTCCTACATCTCAATATGAAATTTCTAACATATTTATTTGTGTAATTGGACTATTATAGCGACGGCAGCTATTTGATTAGTAGTTCTGAATACCAATCACATATATTTGAATAAGTTAAAGTAAACAGCGCTCAAAACTTATGTAGGTCTGCTCACTTGTATTCTTATACTCGCCAGATACATTTAGCTGATTATACTCAACATATACTGTACCACACAAGCCAAGTTATAAATTCAAATGTGTTAAAAATTTCCATAGTGTTTTTGTTACTTTCTTTAATATTTGTAAGCCTACATGTATTAGAAAAGGATACATAAGCATTCGTACCTTTAGTCTTGTGTTTAATTATGATAAACTGTTAACTGTTCAACATGGAAACACACCCTGTAAACTGATTAAATTTTGTTTGTAATGAACATATTTACCACCACACGTATGACCTCATATTAAATTTATTTGCGAGCAACAAATATTAGCAGTTATAATTGACCTGGCGGTGTGGTAAGACGACTACTCGAAACTTAAAACGCCTTCACCAAATAATACCCAAAATTTGCAAATAATTAGGAATATTTGCGATAGCTTATCATTTACAATACTACCACTCACATTTATATATTTCCACGAAGGCTTTCAGAGTTTAAAATAAAAAGTTCTCTGAAACACAATTCAGGTCTCACAGAACATATCATAAACTTAGTATATACAATACACAACAGCGTTTCTCATTTCCAGTGTGTCTATTTGAAATATATTACGCATAATACAACTTGTTTTTCAATGAGTGTTACTAATTATTGCAATTAGCCATTGTTTTAAGAACTTGGTAACAATTTTCATTCAAAAGTGTTTTGTCTTTTGACAGCAAAAGTTTACCTTCAAAAATTTATAATATCATTTCATAAAAACTCAATTTTGAAAAAAAAATATAACCGAAATGTAAACGTTTTCGCAATATTTTTTACACAAATTGTGGAAGTTTTAGGAAAAATAGACGGTTTGACATAACTTAATGTGAGATTTATCCTTAATTAGTGCTACACGAACATATTTGGCTTACTACTTCGATATATGATTGGCGAAAACAAAACATAATTTTAGTTTAGTTTAAAAAAATTACACGTGTGAAAGTCGACGTTCCTATAAAATTAAGAATAACATTTATGAAATAACTTGTTTTTAATTAATTTCAAACAACTTATTTTTGTTTTCCGAATGGATGACGTATTAAAACAGACGTAGTCTTGCATAATTCTTTAACTTAATCAAGACAAACTATTTTCTGTAAAACACAGCCGCGTTTCTTTCATTTGTAATTGTTATATCGAATACCAATCTTAATTTAATTTAGTAAAATCGAGTCAATCAATCAAACCAAAAAAAAACTTATTTTTGTACACATTTTTCAGTCTGCCGAAAAACCTTCTTCATCCAACCATCAGACCGTTCCTTTGAAAAAATGTCCTACCAAACTGTTAAACTTATTTCTACTTTAACTAGGATTAGTAATTATATATCTTGTTCTGTGTTCCCATTTTCGTTTTCAGTGGTCAAGAAAGAATTTTACGTTTCCAGAAGCACATCCATAAAACGAACAGCATTTCTTTTGCTTCATTTTCTAGGTTTAGTCGTCATTGCAGCTCAACTTATTCAAAGCTTATTTAAGGACACAAAACCAAATCTAGTTTACATTATATTCTTTGGCTTTAGTTTTGTGGCAGCAATAATTCTACAAACTTACTTTTTGGGCTATCACTTTCACCAAATGGAGTTTTGTTGTTTACTTAATATTTTGGCTGGTTCTCCAAATCGGATATTAAATCAAACAACAAAAAAGTCGTGTTTGCGTTCAAACCTTCGTCAGAAAAAACTTCTTTTTGGGGTCATAGTATTTACACAATTTACAGTCATATTTTTCCTTCTTTTTATTCCTTTAGTTGAAATTATGCTTGCATATCAAAATCGTGTTTACTCTTCTTTTATATTGAATGTAGCACTTGTTGCTATAAAAGTTCCATCATACTGCATGTCTTCTTTAATAGCTTTAATTACGCCCACCATTTGGTTGGTCGTTCTAAAGGAACTTAACGATAATTTAAAAGACTTAGCTATATTTGTAGTGAGTCAACCTAAAAACAATTTAAATATATTCAATTGTTTAACCATAGTGTACTATCGTCAAATTCAAGTGTTCAGTATTTTAATAAATGAATGTCTTCAAACTTACTTTTGGCCAGTGGCAGAGTTCATAGGATCACTTTTTGCTATTTGTCTTATATATACGTTTGTGAAATATCGCTCCATATTTAATACTTTTTTACTTATATGTAATGCAGGTATGCTAATAACGCTATTACTCTGTATGTATGTTTTATTTGATTTTGGAAGCAAATCTCTATTACTATCTTGTAAAATTTTACGTAATAGCAAATATATTTACACAATGAACGGACAAAGTATTCATTTTAGAAAATTTGTTAAAAGTTGTCAACCAGTTGTTCTTCAGGTGGGAGTTTTTCATAAAATAGATAGAAAACGGGGACCCGGATTATTGCGTTATATTTTGCAACGAACAGTTTTTCTTTTGTTGAAAAGTAAGGATTTGTATAGCTTGAGCATTTAAACGTACCAAGACATAGTTTACTGTATGAATATCTGAAAATCACGTATATCTTTAATACTTCACAGTTTTGTGGTTCGGTAATTAGGTTATAATCAATGTGTAGTAATACAACGCCTTCAAAATACAAACATACTGACTATTATAATTTCATGTTTTTAAATTATTTTGACAGGCTTGTCCGAGTGTATGTATTTGCTAATCTGATTTCATATTTATGAGGCAACTTGTTTACTTTAATGTAGGGCTTAAATATTTTGTTAATTTTATCACATGAACTTATAAAGTATAATCCAATATAATTGTATAGATATTTTGAAAGTTAAATAAATAAGTTAAGTAGACATTTAAAAAACATGTTTTCAGATTTCAACTAAAAAGTTATGTTAACGTCGATACGTTTCTTTAAATTTACAAAAAATACAAAAATAGGGCGCATATAATCCTGAATAAATATGAAATATAACCGATGTCAAATAGTAAATAAATAACCTAGGAATTGACAACAATTATCTGATTAAGCTAACAGCTGCTTTTGTTGTTTTCTGGCCCCGGTATCGAGTCTAATTTAACCATTTTCCTTGATCGTAAAATATTCTCAATATGAATCTGACCGATTTGCTTTGATACTTTTAATGACTTCTTAAAAGATTCGTACTTTTTCAAATACATTATAAAATACATTTAAAAAACTTATAATGAAATCTTTATATACCTGACTATAATCTTGTTAAAAAATCTTGTCATTAAAAAAGAAATTTGTCTTTTAGCTGAATGCCTTGTATTCACTTTTAAAAAAATTGGCTTACTAATACGTATTCTAATCTAAATCTTATATTTACTTAACAATTTTTATTACATATAAAACAACTATAAGGAAATTCCGTAAATCGATCTGGGATTTTCAGATCAATCATCGTGTAATATAAATAGAGTCATATATACATACAATATGGGAGTATTGCAGAGTTGATGTTTATCTTTTAAATATGCTTTATATAATCAGAACTTACAGACATATTTCAAATAAACCGGTCTTTTCGTGTATCTTTTAAAGTAAAATGTTTAATATTATTCATTAGATAAATAGATCAAAACATAATGATGTACGTCATCCAAAGATTTTGAGCCGTTACACAGTTGCAAATAGCATATATTGGGCGGGTTTGCTCTTTAGTGTCAAAAAGTAACAACCTTAAAATCCACACAGGACAGGAATACTTTGAGCTTTACATAGCTATAAACTAGAACTAGATTATCTGACATTGTAAAAGCAGTATAGAAACTAGATGGTAAAAAGAAGCTACTACACCCTTAAGATACTTTTTTAGTTTGTAGAGTAAATCACGGGGTTTCATGTGAAAGAAATAATAATTTATTCCCAGCTTTCGATAATTTTATTTTCGTCTTCCGGGAAATATATACATCATAAAAACATAACTGAGTATTTTAATTACAAAGATCATCAAGCAAAAATAAAATTCAAATCATAATAACAAGATCTCAGTAGTCATTCTAGTTGGGTTTTACGGGGAACTTATCAGTTGACAATTTTTCTTTCAGGATTTGAGTCCAAATAGAATTCATTGGTTTGCCATTGTATTTATTAATGGTATCGGGACTTCTTGAATATACAGATCTTCTTTGACTTTTCTTCGGAAAGTGGTTGGTTCTTTTTCAATTGTTTTGATTTATGTTGGATCAAAAATACGTCTTTTCACACACGCATGGTTGGCAACAGCAGAGTCGTTGATATTTCCATTTTTTTACATGGTTTAAATGTTGTGTAGCTCGCGTTACAATTCTTTTCGTGATTCACCAATGTATGTTCCGGTACAGTTTTCATTATTGTTTCCACTGCATGGCCACTAGTTTAGTTTTTGAGTTTAAAACAATTTACGAACTTTGATAATTTATGGTTGGGAAATTTTAGTTTAATTTTACCATGTAAACTTACAAAAACAATTGCAAGTAAAGAGTTTAGTCCGGAACATTTGTAGTATCGCTCAGATCGCTTTATTGTTTTTCACAGAAAATATCTCCATTTTTCATCAAATCAATTGCTTTGTTGTATTCCTGCGATACTACAAACGAAAATAGAAAACCTTGATAGCCAAAGAAAAAATCAAAAATAGTAACTCAATCTGTAAGATTTATTATTTCGTAAATTGGTTTCTCATAAAGCTAACGACATTATAATCAAAAGTTTTATACATTTGCAGGAGACCTTTGCTGTCACTAAGTCAAAATAAAGTTAAGATAAGTATTGTTTTGATTGTTTTTGCATATAAAACACTTACGTCTAAAACAACACCTTATGATGCTTCTTACGGAACATTTTCTTGAAGTCATTATTCAAGGCTATCATGAGTCTACAAGAATTGCAGGGCAGCTGCTCATTTACAATAGAAAAAATCAGAAATTTGAACAAGTGCATACAAAATGGGCCAAACATGGATTAAAAACTCGTTTCGCTATATTTGCTTTGATATCTCTTTGCACTATCGTCAGAATTATGGATGTACATCTGCACAAACAAACTAGTCAGAGAAAGTGTAAGACGTCAGTGGAGACAAATATATGCATCATGGTGTTATTTGTATTTGTACTCTTTGCGGAGCGGTACCGAAGCCGGAGCAAGTCGCCAGGCGACTTTATTGATTTCCTCAACGGAGCCATTAAAATTGAGCAATCATATAAAAAATGTACAGATTTTAAATAATTGATGAAATTACTTAACAACTATAATTTTCATTACGTTTTTACAATAGCTAATTAATTAACTTTTTAGCCCTCGGAATCCAACTTTCAACTGAAATCAAAATGGCCAAGTATTTCCTAAAAAATTTCCACTTTGGCCAACAATGGATCTATTCGTTTGGAGTGGCCCTGGCATGCGTTTTTGAAAAAACTCTACCTCTCAACACAACTTGGTTACTTGACCGGATATTTGGATTCTCAAACTCAACCGGACCACTTGCCGTTTTTGTTCAGAATGGATTCATATTTGGTTTCAACTACTGCATCTGGAAAATGATATCGGTACAAGGTTATCTCATTACTGTGGATATACTAATAGGTGGATTCTCATTAACCCACTGTCTTAAAAATGCACACAAGTAATATTTACTTTTCCAATTAATGAATATATAAAAATCAATTGTAATTGATTTGTGTTTACAATTTTTTTCTTCAATATTTCAGAGCACTTCTCAAGGCCGTGCACAAAGGCAAATTTAATGTTGATTCTCCCGAAATAAGTTTGTGTCGCGCTAACCACGTGTTAATGCAGATATACAATGATACAATGCGGACACTACTTATCTTTTTCTTGGTACTTTCTGGGGTAGGACAGATCATAGCAACGATCACACTAATCAATCAGACAAGTTCTGACTCTGTCCCGTTTGTTGCAAATGTGTTCTTTGCTAGTGTTGTACCTCAAACAGTAATGATAAATTTGGTTGCATTTGGGTTTGCGGGGGAATTTCACAAATCGACAAGTGTATCATTAAAACGGCTTAAGCAATGTAGTCTTACTGTTAAGAGAATGAAAATTAAGAACAGAAATATTTAAGAAAGTTCTTGAATTCTTGCCAAGTAGGCAAGATTAAATTTGGGTTGTCCAATTTTATAGAAAAGATAACATCGCCAATCTTTCAAAAGTTTTGTGTTGAACGAATAGTAGATTTACTGCTTGTACGGTAATTAGACATGATATCTTATCTTTGGAGTCTGTCATATAAATGTAGGGAAGGAATAATTAGACAGCAATAAGTTCAATTCGCAGAATGTTGTATTTGTATTGTGAATAAAAACGTATATTCGTATTCGAATAAAGAAAAATACAATCCCATGTAGTAATATATCAATTATAGTAGGCATATTAAGGCCCCGCTTCAGTTGCAATCGTATTACAAAAAAACTTTATTTTTGCGCGCCATTTACGATTTTTTGAAAGTGTCTTATCGTTTAAATGTTAATTTAACTGCGCTCTATAAGCTTTTACCTTCAGTTTTATTTAATGATATCTGTCTCTCAAGTTCAAACGGTTTCAAGATCACTTTTTAAAAACCGGTCTAACTTGTGACACATACATTTTTAATGAAAACTGAAGGTACCAACTTATAAAGCACAGCTTAATTATCATTTAAGCGATACGACATATAAAAAAAATCCATTATGGTGCCCACAAATTAACTTTTTGTAAAAAAACTGCCATGACAACTGAAAAATCCTAACAGTTCCGGTGTGTATTAGGCTTTAATTATTAATTGTATATTAGCTTATTTCTTTTCGATAATTAAGACTATAGTTTATAGTGATTTACTACAGGGTTTTCAGCCAAACGATCACCCACAAAGAAATTGAAAATACGGGAGTCATGGATAATTAATACATAATTTTAAAACCCTTAATCGAAATGTATGTTAATCAACACTGATTGGTAATGTATATTGGTTATATTTACACATCGGAAGAGTTAAAGTTTGGCATTATGTAAGAATGACTTGATTGATCGCAAATAAAAAACATACA
Organism: Entomobrya nivalis; assembly: GCA_034695485.1. NCBI lineage: Eukaryota > Metazoa > Arthropoda > Collembola > Entomobryomorpha > Entomobryidae > Entomobrya > Entomobrya nivalis. Next base: position 18,877 of record JAQFZH010001044.1, read on the forward strand.
AATGGACAGTTCATGCTTTGCTTTGCTACTTCGAACACAAACTTAACTTAATGTTGAAATTGGCAATATTTGTCATAAACAAGTTCTATCACATTCATATCTTGCGTATGTTTGACAAATATAATTTGAGACTATTTTCAGAAATCGTTTCTTGCGTTTTGTATCAACTCGTATCTTTTAAAGCCAATAGTATCACATAGTATTAAGTCATTGCAGAGTTAGAGTTTATTTTGTAAATAAGTTTCATACGATCAGATTTGACCGGAAATATTCAAAATAATAGGGTCAAGCCATGTGTGCTTTAACTTTAATAGTTCAATAGATATGTGGATGGTTCAAAATATTTGAATTTGCGTCAATCAACGTCTATCAGCATTTGTTACTAACATATATTTCGTAGGTTCCTTTTTTGTGTCAAAATGTAAACAAATTTAAAGTGATCAAGTTATTATGATCAACGTACTCAGTCTAGAACAACGAATGGCTTATTGTACACTTGTTTTTTCTAAAATCCACGTGAGTAAATTTATATCAACCAATTTTTTCCCTTTTTACTCTTGATCTAGTTAAAAACGCCATTTAAAAAAAATGAAATGCGATCTTTGATGCTTTGAAATTAGACTTTCTTTATACAAACGAAAAACAAACTTTTATTGTGTTCCAAAACAAAATTCACCATTTGTACACATTATACTAGGCTGAACAGGAGCATTGAAGTTAAGTAGCTATTATAAAGCAAAACAATATGCTACTATATTGCAAACCATAAATTTTGAAATGAGGTTAAGAAGCTTGATTGTAAAATTAGATTATTCCACGTTTAAAATATTGATTTATTTACCATGTTAATTTTCAACTATACAAATGAGTTTAATCTTCAGGGTTTTATCTGTTTTTAATCTAAAGCTTTGCTCGTATATGCTTTTCGTGTATAATTCTATATCTCAAGTTCCCCACTGACGCTACAAAAGCAATTACTCCTAATAAATATACCACGAAAACTAGAAGGAACGAAAGATCCAGCACTTTCCTTTGCAAACTTGGCCAAAGTAGAGCTTTCTCCTCACGTAAAAAAATGTTTCAGCATTTTCTAATAAAAACAAGAACATTGTAATTATTTTCAGCGTCATTTACATTATTCGAACCAAAAACACCTCAATTTTTGCTCGACTTTGTCGTCTTGTCAGCTACCACTCTCACGATACCCTAAAAAGTTGACGAAAACTCCATTGAAAAAAAACAAAGTAGGAAAACAGCATTCCTCCAATTAAAAATTTCCACTTGGAAGTTTATATCTCCTTATATATAAATCAAGTTTCCCAAAAACAAAAAAAAACACTTAATCTACTTAAATCGTCTCCAAGTCATCATAAAACTGATACATCGTTTTTAATCATTCTGATACAAGTAAAACACTTTGGTTTCATAATGCTTCTTACGGAAAACTTTCTTGGACTAATTATTGAAGGCTATCATGAGTCTCCAAGAATTGCCGGCCGAATGCTAATCTATAATTTCAAAAACCAGAAATTTGAGGAACCTCAAGAAAAATGGGCCAAACCTGGATTGAAAATTCGTTGCATCATATTCTGTTTGATAAGCTTGGGTACTGTCGTCCGGATTATGGAATTAAATCTACAAACAAAAACTACTGACAGAAAAGGTAAACCGTCAGTGGAAGCAAATATGTGCATCATGACCTTATTTATATTTCTTACCTGGGCGGAGCGGTATCGAAGCAGGAGTAAATCGTCAGGCGACTTTATTGCTTTCCTCAACGGAACCATTCAAATTGAGCAATCATATAGCAAATGTACACATTAATCAAACTAAACATTTAAATTAAAGAATTTAAAATTTTCAAAATTTAGCAATCACATATAATTTAAATTTCTAGCCCGTGGATTCCAAATCACAACTAAAATCAAAATGGCCAAAGCTTTCCTCAAGCTTACCCACTTTTGCACAAAATGGATCTATTCATTTGGAGTGGCCATAGCATGCGTGTTCCAAAATACCACACCTCTCAGTACAACATGGATACTTGACCGAATTTTTGGGTTTTCAAAGACGACTGGATTAGTACCAATGTTTCTTACGAATGGATTCACATTTATTTTCAATTACGGCGCATGGAAAATGATATCCGTTCAAGGCTACCTTACAACACTGGATATACTTATAGGTGGATTCTCATTAACTTACCGTCTTAACCATGCGTACAGGTAATTTCTCTTGGTAATCAAAATAAAGAACTTATCTCTAATTTAGTTCAACTAACAAATTGATATCTAACATTTCAGAGCACTTCTCAAGGCCGTGCTTAAAGGCAAACTTAGTTTGGATCCTGTGTCACCTTACATTCCTCCCGAAATTAGTGTGTGTCGCGCGAACCACTTGTTAGCTGAGATGTACAATGATTCAATGCGGACGTTGCTTTTCTCATTCTTCTTGGCGTCTGGGGTAGCACAGATAATATCATCCGTTACATTAATTCAGCAAACAAGCGCTGATAAGGTCCCATTCTTAGCAAATGTGTTCTTTGCCAGTATTGTACCTCAGGCAGTGCTCATAAATTTGGTTGCATTTGGGTTTGCAGGGGAGTTTCACAAATCTACACAATTATCATTGAAACGACTCAAGCAAAGTGTTCTTACAGTTGAGACGATAAAAATTAAGGAGCGGAAGTATTTACAAAAGTTCTTGAATTCCTGCCAAGTTGGCAAGATCAAGTTTGGTTGGTCCAATTTTATAGAAAAGAAAACCCCACCAATTTTTCAACAATTTTGTGTTCAGCGAATAATAGATCTACTGCTGGTACGCTAAGGGAAGTTATTGTAAATATGTAAGAATATTTGTAATGGAAATTAGAATGGCATATTCGTGGTTGGATCTAAAAATTGTTCCCAAATATAGTTGTAGATAATTTAAGATAAAAACAAATATTGCACATTTAATATTTATGGAGAATTTCATTGCGTTTCTTTGATTTCGTTCCATCATTTCGAAAAAAATACCTTGCAAAACATTATTTTAATTACTAATTTATTGAAATGAAGGGTCGATGGATATGTTTTATTAAATACTTTGCTGCCAACAAAATCTTATACCTAATACATAAACTTTAATCGCCGGTTTGTGTTTTGAGCTGATACTTTAACGAAAACTGAAATATATGCCAAAATTGACAACATTGACCATAGGCTTCGTTACACTCGTGTCTTGTTTCTATATCTCATAGCATATTGAACAAAGCAATGATGAGCACAATGTACGTAAATGGTTGAATTGTGGTTTTGACGTGGGCTTGATAGTCAACAGTTAAATATTAATCAATGGTGAACAGCTCAAAATATTTAAACGTATCATTCAACAAATATCAGCTTTTATACATTTGCGAATAACATATATACATATTTGGTGGGTTAGTCGTTAGTGTCAAAATGTAATCCAATTTAAAATCATTATTTTACTATTATCGCGTTTAATAGCTAGGTGCTCAAAATTGAATACGCATGTATTTTTCGATGTTACATTTTAAACAACGAAATCAGCTCAGTATAATCTCCGGCACGTGCGTGTGGAAGCTTTCTTAAATATTAAGCTTATGCTATTTGTTACATTCTTTCTATAACTTAGTTTCACACTAACTCTACTATGGAATATATTAGCTACGTGTTTCCAAATTTAACATTTTATCTTTAGCTTTTAAATAAAAAAAATAAAAATAAAATAATGACACCAAGTTTTAATAGGGATCATCACAAAATTTGTTTATTTATTAATATCTTGAAAAAATCATTTATTTATATCTGTTTATTTAAATTAATTATTATATATCTAGTTAAAATGTTTTCGAAATACTTTATTTCGCTTTTCTGCTGTGTGATGATGTGCATGACCTACACGACTTTTGGCATAGAAATATTTAACAATTCGGCATACCTAAATATTTAATCGATATACAGTGAACCTGCATTCATGCTATAAGACCGCTACTGTATTTATTTCACATAATGTCCGACAAAAATAAAAAATAACTTTTTTTACTCAAGCCTTCCTGGATGAAACCACAACATTAAATGGCTTTGGTCCTAAAAGTAAACCAAAACCACCTCCGAAGTCTGCCTTTTCCTTACTATCCGGATCAGGTAAAATATCAAACTGTTGAAATATACTGGTCACGAACAAGAACAAAACATCCCTGGCAAATGCCTCACCAATACATTTCCTTTTCCCGTCAGAAAATGGAATCAAACCGTCATGCGTCACAAATTGGGTCCTATCTTCATTTAAAAACCTTTCCGGTTTAAAATTATATGGTTCGTCCCAAGTCTCGGGGTCATGATGTACTCCATATACATTAGGAAACACGGATGCTCCTTTTGGAAGATGGTAACCATGAAAAATCAAGTCGCTTTTCATTTCATGTGGATTGGCTAATGGGGTTACTGAGGTAATTCTTAAAATTTCTGAAAGCACTGCTTCACAATATGGCATGCTATTGCAGATATAAATATAAAAATAATAATATCTTGAGACATTTTAGCAATAAATCATTAAAACATACCAAATGAATTATGTTAAAGCTACTTACTCTGCCCTGTCTGCCAACGATGGCATGCGTGATCCAATCACCTTATCTATTTCCTTTTGAAGCAGTTTTTGTTCGTTTTGGTTTTCGCTCAAATAAAGCAGGGTCCAGGATAGTGTGAGAGATCTGAATGGTAATTTTGTCGAAATTATTCTACTTTAAAGTCACTAATGTATCTATTGTACTTACGAGGTTTCAGATCCAGCAAAAATCAAATCAAAAATTCCCGCAATCAGATTGGCATCTAGTGAAATTATTTTTGTGCAAGAAAAATTATTAACGATTTTGTTTAAATAAATAAAATAACAAAAAATTCTCTCATATTTTTACTTCCAACTTCCTTATAAAAACTCGATTTAGGATCGGTCTCATTGCTTATTTCGTTTAGATGATGATCTATGTAGTCTCTAGAGATATAAATTATATTTTATTACAAATTCTCATACATTTAAATTATTTATTTAAGATTTTTTTGTGTTACCGCAACTCTGTAGAATCAAACGTTTCCTTATGCTTTGTAATCGATTCCTGGAAAAATTTCATCATTAAATCGATTCCCTTCACAAATCGATTCCATCCTAATAAATTTGGGGCTATCAATCTCAATACTGGAGCTAATAATAATCCGTTTGAGGACACAACCATCGCTGCCCTAGAAAAAAATCAAATTTGACATCAACCATTGTTTTGATTTAACATTTAATTTTAGAAATAGTCTGATATCAAATTCACTTGTAAAATTCATCCAATGTATCAAACATAGCAGGTGTACTTTCCTCCCAGTTAAATCGCTCAGCAGTGATAAACCGCCACAACGAAGTTACAACAGGAGCATTAAATATCCGTAAACCTGAAATTGGTGAACCTTCCCGTTTTCTAAACCATTCCAGCAGAGTTTGAACTTCATCTAATATTATAGTTTCGCTAGTTGCTTTTGCAAATCCTAAAGTTCTGAGGGTTCGAACCGTGAACTTTCGTTGCGCGTCCCAGGTTGGTCCTGTCGTATTTATGACACCTTTAAAGAAAATTTCTAATTAACGTTATTTCAATTACGACGAGCAGATTTATAAATAAATAAATTTTATTACCGTATGACCCCTTTGAAAATTCCATCATCACAGGATTATCACTCAGCCTTCCTGTTGAGGCGACTTCATTTAATAGCTCTTTGATAAGCTTATAGTCGCTAACTACTATAGCACTAAAATTATTAAATAGGTATTTAATTACGTTTGTAATAATCGGTGGTCCACAA
>JAQFZH010001045.1:0-24723 GCA_034695485.1 Entomobrya nivalis
TGTTAAATGTCCATGCTAAATCCCAATGCTAAATCCATGTTAAATGTCCATGCTAAATCCCAATGCTAAATCCATGTGAAATGTCCATGCTAAATTCCTTTGCTAAATTCATGTTATATGTCCATGCTAAATCCATGCTAAATCCTTGTCAAGTGTCCATTCTAAATCCATCTTTAATGTCCATGCTAAAGCCCAATGCTAAATCCATGCTAAATCCCAATGCTAAATCCATGCTAAATCCATGTTAAATGTCCATGCTAAACCCAAATGCTAAATCCATCTTAAATGTCTATTCTAAATCCCAATGCTTAATCAATCTTAAATGTCCATTCTAAATCCCAATGGAAAATCCATGCTTAATCCATGTCAAGTGTCCACGCTAAATCCATCTTAAATGTCCATTTAAATCCAAATGCTAAATCCATGCTAAATCCCAATGCTTAATCCATGCTAAATCCCAATGCTAATTCCATGTCAAGTGTCCATGCTAAATTCCAATGCTAAATCCATGCATCCATTCGTACGTATCGTTTCCCCTCAATTTTTTAATTTAATTTGATCTTCGGGATATTCCGTTATATTTTCATGTTTGTTGAGTAAAAATGGTAACTTTGACAATTGTGGCTTGTAAGCCTTTGTGTTTGAAACAGAACACTGTACATTTACGTTCAGGAAGGTAAAGTCCGTTGAAACTCAATAGAAAGCAAAAATACAACAAAACATTCTCTAGAGTACGTTTAAAAAGTCAACATAAATATTTAATATTCAGTTGTGAGTTTTTAGTACAAATTTGGCGATCTTAAATATCTTGATATATGTTAGACATTTTGATATTTGCATTTCGATTTCTGAAATATTAGTTACTTTGGCCAACACCTATTTTGTCTTGTGTTTTCATTTTACGAGCAGAAACCCAGACAGTAGTCACTGGACGTCCCATTTTTTACAAACATTTATTCTTTTTGTTGCTGTACTTGTGGTTTCACGCATGTAAAATAAATTTGAATATTTATTTATTCGGGTTATACCTATCTTTGAAACATAAATTATTAATATAACAGATATGTATACCTTTGGTTTATTTGCAGTATACAACCGCTAATGCAATGGATACCGATCAAATCAACTGGCCATTCTGGACAGGTTCAAGTTGTGCTCTGGGCCTCCTTTAGTATCTGCTTACAACTACAATGTTTTTGAAGTATGGCTTTACGCTCAAATATATTGGAATATGTTTTATCGTTAATAAGGGGACACGTGCAACTTTAATTTGGGCAGATAGTAAAATGCTGGCGGACGTAAAAAATGTTCAATTACCTGCAACACAAGAAGAAGCAATGGCACCGCCCTGAGAAATAGTGAGAATAACCAAAAAGTTGGGAATAAGCAAATATTACTTTTTTAGGACTAAAAACAAACAGTCATGTTTAAAATATTTTTCTCCAGGACGAAGTGTATTCAGAGGAAAGGATTTATTTACATTTTTTGATATTGTACATATAACCGTATAAGAAACATAATCTATTCGATACCACACACCTGTAAATATGACAAGGAGAAGCATAATACAACAGTGGACTTCAGGAGCCAAAGTAACAACAGCTTTGTTGCGAATTTTCGTTGAATCGTTACGCTATACCATCTATCGTCAAAGCAACGAAGTAAAAAGAAACAAAGGCCGCTTCAATACTTTCACCGTCACGTCAAATATGTAGAGAAAGGCACGCTTCAGTAAAATCTTTCTCTGCTTGGATACTCATCTTTGCAAGTGTACTGTTGGTGTTCAATAAGCTGTTAATATAATTGCTCAAGATATATATCAAAATGTAATATATAAAAGTATTAGACCTAAAAACACATTGTTTTAAAGTGGAATAAATTTTTTTCATGTTTCATAAAAAAATACTACAGGAAAATCGGTCTTAGGAAAAAATTGTTTTGTGTGTGTGAAATATATCTTTATCCGAAATATTTGGTTACTCAAAACAGCTACTTATGTTTACTATATTGTAATTTAATTATATGTACATATGTATGCCTAATACAATTAGAGAAACATTTGCTCTAACGGAGCAGTGAGCACTCAACAAGGATTCAAATTCATTTTGACTTTCCAAATGCCACAGCCTTGGAATATATTCCCTTCATTCGAATATGTACATATTTCAATGTAATCCAAATACTTAACCCTTCAAATATTCTGATGTATACACTCTTCGCTTGGAAAGCACGCAAGAGGAAAATTCAATTATAGCAATGCCAATAATAACGAGAAAAAGGTACATTTGTTAAAAAATTGTATATAAAAAAATCAAATATACTAAAAGCTGTCAAGTTTACACCTCATTTTCCTTAGTTTTAGTTCTCCATTTTTATTCCAAATCCAGCTACTTTTTATACATTAGTTTAGCTACTCTAACCATCAGATATGTAAATATTAAAGATGGGAATATTAAATAACTAAAATGTCTACATTTAATTATATATAATACAAAGCTATACAATGTTTTAAATTTTAAAATACTGTAAGATATATACATCCACTTAAAAATTCTTGAAATGGAATCGATATGACAAATATTTACTCAACTGAGTTATAAGGGAGACTAAATCAGGCATTAGAATTAATGAACAACTTAAACAATAATAACTTTAATTGATTAGGAAACGACTGTGATTTTTTTTTAATTTGGGTTATAAACTTGCGTATGTTTGAAATTATACTTCAGTTAAAAACTGGAAGTGAATGTGGTCGGTTGTTCGAGTTTTTTACAGTAAGGTTTGTACAGACTCCCAACGTAATTTACTTGACACTAGACTACTTTTCCTACTGCCCTTTAAAATATACGAATATACTATTATTGAGTTCTTCTTCCAAAAAACATGGCTTGGCAATGGAACTATTTTGGGTGTATGGATATTTGGACATCAATTTTTCAAGTTTTGATTACATCAACAAGTGCTCTGCTTTCTATTTATTTTTAAAAAAATACAAGACGCATGACAATGAAACAAATTTGACCGATTTTGTTCCCGGTTTCAATCTGAGTTTTGCTTTGGTTGTTGCATACGCCAACGTTGGACAAGTTCTTGTGGCACGAAAACTGATCAAGGCTAGAAATAACGTAGGTGTTGATTTCCTAATCTATAGTAGTAGTAGTAATCTATGGTAACGACACTTAGTTTTTTTGTTAACAGAATGCGCATACTGATGAACTGAATGCTTTCCAATCAACCTGGGTGAAATGGAATGGAATTAATTTTGTTGCGACGCTCATTTGGTCTACATTCTTTGGAATAACAATTTATCATCACAATGAGTTCCCTATTGGCCCCATTGTAGCTTGTTTAATAATGAATTCAAACTCAAGGGCAATACTATCTATTACATTTTGTATTATGGTAATGCAAGATGAGGAAAGTGATCGAGTTGCTTCCAATGAGAATGCTGTGATGGAACGTCGACATACAATTGTAAGGGTAATACTTATTCTAAAAAACAATAAAAACTTTTATTATAACTAAAAAAAATTAGTAGTACGGGAAATAGTACTCCAAAGCATTAATTTCATTTGATTATTTTTTCCCAGGTCGAATTTGTACCTGAACGTCTCATATAAAACATGAGTTTAAAAAAGGAATACTTGTCATATAACCTGATCGCGTTGCCGTTAAAATTGAATGTTTCTTGTTTTTCCATTTTATGTTTGAATATGTTAACTAGATTTGTAACATAATCACTAATGAAGCATAGTACGCATAACGTTAAAATAGACTTCTGCTTGACATTTTCATGTTGTTATGTCTATTCGCGTTGACTTATCAAAATTTGACCACCTGTCGGGAAAAAAACTGCAGTAAACTTTCTTCAGATTAGTACAGGTCGATTATATTTTGTATCGTCTTTATATTATATTTTGTATTTAGAAATACTTGTCAAATATAAAACTGATAATAAATAGGTCACATGCTACTTAAATTAATAACAATAACTTTGATTTATTAATGTTCATCGATTCCTTCTCATCCTTTTACTGTTTACACTTAATTATTCTTTATAGTTAGCTGTTCAAAAAGATTCGTTTTCTATCCTAATCAACTGTCTCATAACTATAAAACATAAAAATAACATTTTTTTAATCGATAGAGCCTCTTTATATGAGAATGCCTAAATTGTATACATTTTTAAGAGAACGAAGACAATTGAATTGTTATTTCCAGCAGCACGGTTTTTTTTGCATGATACCCCTGATGAATATCTTAAATCTCTGATTTGACTTCTTTCTCCCTCCCATTCACCGTCCCAACTATGTAAACATAAATTTCATATATAAAACATACGGTTCAGTAAAACACGGTAGTCTATACTAGTGCGCTGCTGGGAGAAAATTGGCATAACTTGAAAATTAGTCAACCGCTACCTACATCCGCCTCACTAATTACACACGTTCTTCTAGCTTTCCGATATGTCCTTTTGTAAAAAAAACGAGAAAGGGTTAAATTCATGCCAAACAATACAAAAAACAAGTATGTAGTTCTCCTTCCCCGTTTTCCATACATTTTTATTTTGCCAGTGTGAAACAAACAAGTGAAAGGACAGGTAAGGACAATCAGAAAACTGGCTTCTGAACAAAATCGAAAGTATTCGAATATTAATTATTTCGTTCAAGTTGCGTTTACAACTGTGTTACATTTCAAATTAGGCTGACAACAAAACAGTTCTTAAATTTGATATAAATCGAATTCAGATTAAAATATTCGATCTTTTCACAAAATGAAAATTCATTTTGCACTTTGTTTTGTGGTACTTTCGGTACTGATTGTGGCCATCAGTACACAAAACGCTGAATACCCCCCCGAGGCGTGGAAAAGGTTAAACGATATATTGGCCAAGTACAACAAAAAAATTGATTCTGAAGAAAACTTAAATGGCATTACCAAAGTATCAACATTTTACTCAACGTGGTTTGCTGCAAAAACTGAATCTAAGAAAGAGAAACACGGAAACGTTAAATCAAAAATAGAAAGAGAACCCCGATTTGATAAATCAAGGCAAGATATGCAAAAAATGCAAATCAAAATTGACAGACTTTCTTGTCGAAAGGATAAAATTGATAGAAATCTACTTGCACTTTTATGTAAGTTATTTTTTATTAAACGATTACATCATTAAATTAAATATTACATACTTTGTACATAAAAATTATGATGATGTGTTTTATATTAAATCCGATTTAAATACTTTCTCTTTAACAGGTTTACTGTCCACTGTGGGAACACTTTGTGCTCAGCTCATATTTCTAAAACGCATGGGGAAAACGGCATGTGCAGAAATATATTTGGGTTACTATGCCATTGTGATCACTTTGTTGTCGGTGGAAGTCCTTCAGTTAGCGGTCTTCAAATACGTATTGAGTTCTGTAAATCTGAGTAAGTTGAAATCACTTTAATTTTTATATAATTTAAAAAAAATATATAGCCATTCTTCTTGCTATGTAAAAGTTCGATAAATAAAGTTAGTGAGTCTACAAAAAATTAATTCGCCAATTAAATAGCCATCTGTTATTAAAATTTTGTATTGATTTATTTTTATTTTTCTGGTTTTAGGATGTACAGCTCAGAGATCCACTGGCTAATTACCATGTGCTGGAAGAGTACTAACCATTTCGGCGCTATTAAGTAAATACAACCAACTTTAAGACCAACATTTTCTGAAGAGTTTTGGCCCCAGAAAACTGACATACTAGTATGAATGAATGCTGTAAAAAAATTAATATAAGGGTATACTCGGGTTTAGATTTTGGTAAACATGACAGTAAAAAAAATATTATAAAATACAGACTTATATTTAAAAAAATATATCAAAAGCTAATAAGTATATTAAACATAGAAAAAAATGAGGGCGCATAACGTGCGGAGTAATAATTCCGAAGGATATTTTTATGTTTTATTGCAATTGGCCAAAATGCCAAAAATGGGTGCAAAAGAATTGATAAACGGATGTTAATCAAATTGGCAAGATAGATATATATTTTGTTGTGTATCATTTAAAAATATATATATTTAACAATAACATAACCGAAATATCTTTAATATTTAGCTTTACAGTGATTTATTAGTCAACTGTATGTTGACGAGTTGCTGATGTTACAAAATAATCAACTTTTATTTCTTGGTAAATTGTTGAACTTACTTGTACAAGGCCACATTATTTTGTAAAGTAAGTAAACCGACTAATCTTAATGAAACTCAAATATAAATAAATACTTTTAATATTGTTTTAAACAAATTTATGTCAGATGATGACATAGTCTATTAATACATACATGTTCAATGCATAAACCAGGCTATCGTATCCTGTTATTAATTTTTTTAAACCACATAATAGAAAAGTCATGTATTCTGGGAATGTGAGGGTAAAAACCAGTGCACAAACCAGTTTTGCTACTTTGCTCATCTGGACAATCTTGATGTCTGTCTAGAGGGAAATTTTCTCAAAAACCCAAAACCAATGTGAAGCTCCCACTAGATTTACACACTATCTATTTTCACCACTATTAGCTCTCCCACCGCTAACGTGTCAAGTACTGTCATCATCCTTATCAACTGATTCTACTGCTTTCACCACCCCCATCTAAACAAAATGAGTATCGTTCTCATCATCATCATAGCAGCTCACCATACTTATATTTTCCACCAGCAGAGCGGCAGTATAGAAAAGTGAAAGTAGAGAGAAAATGAGGAGATGCAGAGAGTAGGAGATTTGAAAACTTGAGGGTGGTTGGGATTGTGCAGCAATATGGAATATTAATATGAGCACACGTAAAAGTACATGTAGTGAACAGCGTAACAAAGCTAAAACCACATTCAATAAATTCATATTCAAATTTTTGCCAAAAGTTTAAAACAAGTAACTTTGCAGAAATCTTTTTTTGTACCATTTTAAAATAATACGGAACTTGAACATGATGACATAAATGTAGCCTGAGTGAAGTTAGGTAGATAAAATGCCTTACCTTTGACTTTTATTACCATGACATGAATGGTAATCATATTTACAACCATAGCACACAATGTATGTTAATAAAGAGCACAGAAAAGCATTACGTTACGAAAGTTGATAATATTACGGGAAGAGATTGGTAAAAGCTGAAATCAGCATTGAGACAGGGGCAGGTACAAAACCGATTCGTTATTAGAGTTGGCTTGGAAAAGCGAAGAGTATATACCGGAAATATAGATTTTCCAGTATGAATTTCAGCGGTAATGATATCAAATCTAATTAATTAGACGTCGCACGAAAACAAGTCAAGACTTACCTTTTTCACCTGAACAGAACCAACCATTGTCGTTTTACTTGTTCTGTCGAAGACGCACTTGTTCGCCAATGTGGATGCTCGTGGCAAATTGCATTAATTTTTCGGTGAAAGTCTTCAAAGATGTTTCTCATGTATTGCTATACATGACTGAGGTGAAAACGACAAGAGAGAGAAACAGCATCTTGTCAGAGTCGGTTTTTGTCATGTGATAGCCTACGTCCCGGAAATATTTTATTACTGTGAGGCAAAGCGTATTTATTTAAACGATTTTTAAAAGTTGTACCACAAAACAAGCAAACTTGAGATGTGAAAATTTAATGCAGAAAATTGACAATTAATTCGCCAACTACGTACGCCCACTTTACTTACTCTGTTTTCTACAGGTTAGATATATGCCGTACTGAGTGCCCATCCCCATTGTTAAAAGTAGACCATGCAAATTCTCATTTTTGCTTTAATGAAGCGTGTACTAGCAAAGTCCTTATTAATCGTCATCGTATATTTTACTCTTCGACATTACGAAAGCAGCGAGCAGTGAAGGAGGTCAGTAGTGTTGTCAAAGCAGTTCCATAAAAACCGTAAAAAAGTTTCTTGACATTGAATATAGAAAAAATAGTTTGAGAATTTTGCCTGAAAACGTTACTTCGGCGAAATAGGGAAAATCAAGTTGAAAGTGCACAGATTCACGTAAGAAAATATTGATTACTTATTCATTGACACAAGCTTATCTGCTAGGTATACTTTTTATAGGTTTTGTGTTTACGTTTATTAAGCTGTTATTTTGTAGCTAAGTAACTGTTTGTTAAGTAAATAGAAAGTGTATTTTCCATTCAGTTAACTATTCATCATATCGAATACGTCATACTTGTCTACCTACAGCTCATTATCAGGCTACAATTTGGTTGGATTTTTGACTTGTAGAAGCGTTAGAAAGTTTCTATTCGATTTTTCAGAATTATTATTTTTTAATCAAAATTTCCAAAAGGTGTCGACTAGAATTCTAGAAGACTAGAATAAAAATTTAAAAGAAAGTTTTGAGTGCTGACGTTTGACTTTTATGTCATAACTATTTTAAGTTATACATAACTGCCATAAAGGTGAACAAGTGGCGGTTCCACTTTGTGTAATGAAAAAATGTTCTACTAATCTCTCTTAGCTTTTCTAACGTCAAAGAAAAACTCACCTCTACCGACCCGAATACCTCCAGCGTAGATAATAGAGCTCACAGCGACAGTGTTTCACCTTCGGAAAAATAACTCCCAATTAGTGACACCCTCTATCGGCCAGGCTATACCTATATTTCTAGAAGAGGAAGACAGCTACGCCACTAAAGTTGCCATGTCTACGAGGGAAGCAGAGCTACTTGAGAAGAATTACAAGATGATGTACGATATGATGAAAACGCTCTTTGATGATAAGATCGCTGAGATCATCAACCCACAAGAAGAAAGGATTAATCAACTCAATAAAATAGTTGACGACATGCAACGTCGTAGAAACATCATTATCAATGGAATCGCTGAGGAAGAGAATGAGACCGTTCAATTGCAAGTAAAAAAGGCAACTGAGCTTTTTACCGGAATGGGTGTTGATGGTGTCGCCATTGATGACGTATATCGACTGGGTAGAAGGAAGGGAAAATTCGGCAAACCCAGACCATTAATGGTTAAATTATGCCAGATGCAACAGAAAAGGCAGATAATGATGGCCAAGATAATGCTGAAGAAGGGCAGATCTATTTTCATCCATGATGACCTACCTAAGCAGGAAAGAGATACAGAGAGACGACTTCGTATTAAGTTCAAAGAACTTAAAGCGGGTGACAACAATCTTGTCTTCACTGCCGCAAATGGAAAAGCCCAAGATCAAGGCTAGCATATTGATGTGTTGAGTAATAATTATTAGGATGTGTTTTATATATTTTTACCAGAGTAATGCCAAAAATTTTAATTTTACTGAGAATAGTGATTTTCGCATTTAAGTTTATTGCATTTTGATATATCAACAATATTTAATACTTGTAAAGTTTCTTACCTGTCTGCCCCACAGGCCATGCCTGGAGGTCTTTATTGCTTATTTCAATTAAATTCGTTCACTCATAAGGCAACAAACATTTACAAGACGTTTGATATACAAGTTCCAGTGCGCTGCTTTCTTTTACTCAGAATTATTACAAATCTGTTAGAAACATTGTGAAGGATCTGCTAACATGGACTATCTGGATTGTAATTAAAATCAAAGCTTGAATTCTCTCGGCAGTACACAAACTCTCGGTAAGTTATTTTTTTTACTTCTCTTCGCATATAAACTGATGTAATTTAAAGTTCATTTTAAACTACGATACCCTAAAAAGTATATAAAACCATGATCTCTGAAAAATCCAATGGAGATTTGAGATTACAATGAATTAGGTAAATGCGAGACACTGATATTTATTTTTTATTAAGCGAGCTTTCCCTTGAAAGCTGGTGAAATTTCGTTAGAAAATTCTAATTAGTAAAGCTTGCTCCACTTGGGTACTTAAATCTGTCTAAACCCAATCTGTCAAATTTGGGATGTATTTTATTTGCGATATTAATTTACTTGCTCTATTCAGTTTTTCAACAAATTAATTTTCTTGAATTTATATTTTTTACATGAGATTTTACACTCGTCTACCAAACTCACTTCTAGATACGTAAGGTTATACTGTTTCATCATTGCTTATATCATCCCAGGGACGAGAAATATGTAATGAAAATAACACAAACATTTTATTAAACGTGTGATTTGATCCCTGTATTGAGAGATGATTTATGAACCATGATTAACATGGTTCATATAGTCTGAAGGTCTTGTGCAAAAGTTGGCTAAAAACTATTGGCTATGAATTATTTTGTATTAGAAATTAGAATATGTATGTATGTATGACGTTTCTATTTTTTAAATTTCGCTTCGAATAAATTCCCACTAAAAAGTTAAAGTTCAACTATAACGCTAATGTACGCTGCATTTGGTTTCCAACTTGACCAAAATATTCGCATTGAAATAAAAATAGTTGATTTGGATAATTTATAATTAAAAATTACAACTCAGAAATAATCATATAAATGCCTATAGATACATATAAATGTATATATGTACTGGTACACCTACTAAATCCAGCCTTGATCCATTTCAAGTCGCTCGTTCGGTCTAGCAAGTACCAAAGTTACACTACACTCAATTGTTAGTACAAGGCCCACATCATGTTCGACAGAAAGTTCAACAAATTTACAAACGTAAACAAAGCTTCCGAAGGGTTTGCATGCTAGTCTTGATCTGCCTATGTCTTAAAAGCAAATAGCTTGTCTTGTCAGAAGTGAAATTAATTCCTTTTCTATACATTTATAACGAAACATATTAAGACCAATATTTATTCGTATTACTTCAAACAGCCAAATCTTGTTATCCAATTCAAAAAACGTTTTTTTACCTATATCAGAGATTGCAAATCTTACAATATTCCCAAAAAATTGGTTCTTGACCATTGTCACGTGGTGGTTTACCTCAACCCAACTGTCTTGTCCATCTGTCACACTTGTACCACACACCAACGTTATGATTACAAGTCTAGGGAAGAACAGAGCTAGTACTTTCACCGTTGTGGAATATAAAGCAGAATATGCAACTGGCTGAAAGAAGGATACCATTTTAAACGGTAGATTGGAGCGATTTTTATGCAGCTCAACTTTCAGAATGATGATAAAACACTGACTGACACTTGATCGGTACTCATTGAATATAACATTTAATTGATCAATAGCTAGACTTAGAATTAGAATAGAAATATTGATGAATATGTAGTTTCACTCTCTTGTATGATATGGGATAGAAGCCCATCTGTGGCAATTCGATTTTGGAGAAACTGACAGATATCTATTTTCATAGGTAGGATTTCATGTGTTCCTATCTGATTCATCGGAGCATTTAACCAAATATTATGATACACAAAACATCGACGCCGCCGCAGAGGTGAAGGGCGTGGGCTTCGATTCCCACTGGGAGGAGTATATTTTCTAATGTGTAGCTAACCACTCAAGGCCTGTCGGGGAGTTTAGAGGGGAAAGAGGTATAGACAGGCCAATAAGCAAAAATAGGTTTCAGTGGGTGAAGGCTCATACCCCAGAAACACATCGGCAGCAATGTCAAATGAATCCCCTCTTACTGTCGCGGCCACTTGGCCATAGTTAGTGATACGTCGATCCCTAGGAACCTGTTGTTACTTGTAATAGGTAATTATGGTAAACTCTACAAAGTGTAAGCAAGGTCTGCAGTAAAGAAACAAAAAAAATATATGATAATTTAAGAAAAAATACATAATTTTGTTTGCTATCTAGTTTCCACGTCGTAGCCGCTTCAACCATACTTGGATCGCTACTTGATAGTAGCAAATAACAGACAAAATGAAAACAAAAATCCATTGTGTTGCCGTAGCGATAGTAATAACAACTTTAGCCGCTGTAATCACCAAACATTCCTCAACATCCGAATCTGATGTATCAGGTCATCCACAAAGCAAAAAGACGAACAAAAAATATTTGGAGGGAAACTCGCCGAACTTTACTGAACGCATATCACCCAATTCAAAGGAATTTTACAAATATTTAAATTCTTGGAAGAAGATTAACGGAATATGCAAGGCAAAATTTGAAGGAGGGAGTAAATTGGATGTGGAAAACGTACGATATGATAACCGTCGAACGAAGCTATTGTTGACTCGGGCTAAAGTCATCAAAAAGATGCTTTTATTTTTCTGTAAGCTCGTTTTGGAAAAATTGAAAAAATATATCGGTTTTTAACGACTTTAATTGAAATGATTCATTTTTTCAAAACAGGGTTCCTCTTGTTTCTATTAACCGTTTTTTTTCTCGTCACGTTCATGTTTCAACTTGCTACATCGGGCTCTACAGAATGGTTTCTTATCAATCAGACAAAAGTACAAATTGTTCTGTTTATTGCAAGTTACCTAATCTCTTCACTAACAGCATTTAAGCAGGAATGGGAATTTGGAGGAATGAGTAAGTAAAAAATAACTATAAAACAAGCAGTATGCTACTTTCACCTAAACATACATATGTACATATTTTGGACGTTTTTAATATTAAATGTTAAAGTAGCAAATAGTCCCAGCATTTCTAATAGTTTCCCATAAAAACGGGTAAAATTTACTAATATTTTATTTTCAGGATTTACAACTACCGAATTCATCACCAATTTTCTTGGCGTTGCTAATGCCTGTTACATAACAGCTATGGCATTTGGGCTTCATAGAATATTTTGTTAACTTGCAGATTTGTAAAAATGAAAAGATCAAAAAAGCATTAAGTTTTTGTTTGTCAAAAGTTTAAATATACGATGTATTGTATAGCATAAGAAATGTTATATTTGACATTCACACAATCATAACGTCTCTAACCAGACTCTAATTTAACAGTATATTTTAGTCCACAGGTAATTAACATCTTAAAGCAACCTCATTCGTATTAAAAAATAAACTTATGTATGCATGTATGTACCTAGTGCATAAAACAAGCTGCTTTCCAATGACGCATGGGTAGACCTAAAAACTAAATTTAAGTTTAAAAAAGCGTATCTGATGTATGTGATAAAAATGTGAATTCGATATACAGCGTGTACATAATAAACATATTTTGAATTTCTTAGTTATTTTTTTTAAAGCTACAACTAAAAAGTGTATATTGAAATGAATCTTTGGCATTTTACTTTAGTGGAGTGTCATCTAGTGAAATAAAAAATATTTTGTAACAAATATTGGGTAGGGTCTCATGGACACATGAATTAGGTTTTTTGTAAATATTCGTTTTTTTTGCTATCCGGAATTAAACTCCTTGAAATAAGAGATTCCAACTCATGTAGCGTTGTGAAATCTTAGAAGAACTATTTGTTTAGTAAAATATAAGTTTAGTTTATTTACAGTTATGAAAATAAATAAATACTAAATGGGATACAACGTAAAAGTAATTTAGGGTTGTAAAAGGCTTCCTTTGTGCTGCACCTTTTAAACCAGAAAAACCACCACTGTTGTCAAATGAACGTTTGTGTACTTTGGATTCCCAGTTGAACCTAATGTTTAAACGAATCATCTAACTTTAAATCGTTTCTATAAGAAATGTAACTGTAAATGTAGGCAATAATTCAGGATGGATTATTAGTTAAATTTTAATTGAGCAGAATAGGTAACAAATATATAAAATAATATCAAGTTAATGAAATAAAATAGATTTATTTTGATGTGAAATACATTTGGACGGCAAATGGATAAATTTTAAATGCCATGATATTGTTACAGCACTAATGTTAAATTTTATGTGTATAGTTGTAAAACATGAGTAACTTGTAGGCAATACATTTTAATTGAAAATTGAGAGAAAGAGTAAAATTTACAATTTAAGCTAAATAGATGAATGCTAGTTTAAGCTCGTAATAATATGATATGATGTTATAAAAAATTGGTTGACTTTCTCTACTCCAAACATACGTTACAGTGACCCACAGGTGTAGATAAGTATAAAGCTACTTCTTTGTATACCTGTTCCAGGTTGTCATATTATTCGTTTTAAAATCTGTTGCGGAAATATTTGCAGGTTAAAATTTACGAAATTTTTGTTATAGATTATAGTAGACTTGTCGTATTCACGTTTGTCATTAAAAATGTATGTTGAATTTAAATCTTGCATAAACAATTATACAAACATTTGTAAAACCAATTATGAGTTTAATTTTACACTGCTTGATTACTATTCGCATTTCGCATTCACAATAACGTCTGTTGAATATTGAAGTGCTTTTAAATGAAACTAATTTTGATTTTTTTAACGAATAACAATAGCAACTCTAAAAATGAATGGAGAAAGTGAAGCAGTTCTAACCCAATCTTTCATTCCACCTTTCCGTGTCTTCTCTCATCTACAAAGTATTGGAAAATGGTTGCTTAGCACACAAATATCACCAGTATAGGTGGCTGTTCGTTGGTAAGGCAGCTTATTTAACATGATCAAACAAGCAGAAGGTAAAGTAGTGAATTCACCAACTAGCTATAGCATTTCTTGTTCTGACTTCTGCTCTAAAATCAGAGTAGGGTACAATTTATTGCCATACCGAATCATTCCATCACTGTCTGTCTCTCTCCAGCCGTAACGAAGCCATAAATTCACACCAAAGCTTAGATTTTATACTCGACTATCAGAATCGACGCGAATCAGTCGACAATTTCATAGAATTACCATTCATTCAAAAATTATAACATTCAACTCTTCTAGTTGAACAATGTATAATATCGCAAATTTACCAGAATGAGAACCAAAGTGACAACTAATCCATCCATATAAGTAATCAATAGAAGAACGATTTCATCCAATGTACGTATACGATTAGTGAAATAAACGTGATGAAAAGAGAAAGATAAATAATATTTATGGGATACTTCAACGTACTTATGCTTAGCAAGCAAACTTTTATGAAATGCTAACTTTTATATTGTTACGTGGCTTTGGGAGAGGACCCCATACAAAAAAAAATTGCAAAAAATAAACAATAAGCGGATATCAAAATTAAAAAAGATTTATTTATACTTGTGCAACTTTATACTACGTACAAGCACATCAATATATAAGTGTAAGTATGCCAATAGGGCATATAGGATGCATTTCATGATAATCAAATTCAGTGGATAGAACTAGAGCAACAGTGGACTGGGTCTTCCATTTCATCTATTCCAGAGCTCTACTTCCGCATTTTGTCACTCCAATTACTAAAATAACAAGCTTGCCTTGCATAGGTTGCCAGTAAACCACTGACAAAATTACTAAACCCTTTTCAGATTCGGAGTGAACTAGATAAGATAAAAGGACAGAAAATCCTACTAAAAAATGAGATTTTAAATAAATTATTCAAATTAAATTGAACAAATTGTTTCTGATAAACTTTAATTTAATAGAAAAAAATATTATGAGCCGTGTGCTCACTCATTCCTTTACAATTACGCAAGGGAATATTTATGCAACAGTCAGTCTGAGAAGTTCTACGAAAACAAGCATTTTCACGATCATTATCCAAAAAAAGATTTAGATCTATTCTAACATGTTCAGAATCAGTTGTGTTTTTTGGTGGTACTGGAGAAAAAAAGCTAAGCTTACTCGAAACGACACACTGTGCCATCTCTCTTCAGCAACGATGACTGGAATAGCAATGAAGCAAAAAAGAAACAAAGGCAGCCGCTTTCACCGTTATGTCATATCTACCTGCTTTCCTTGGAGAATTCAAATGTAGCAATGCCAATAAAAATGAAGAAAAAACTCTTAAATGTGAATATATGTCAATATGAATATACCGATAAATAAAAAAACAAATCACATGAGCGACATCTCTTTATTTTCAATATAAATAAATTTCACTAGTACATCATCTCATGCAAATTAATTGTTCATTTCTTTTAATAATGGCTTGGCTAAGAATATGATGAAATAAATATATATATATAATAACTCTGGATCAACTCTTGAAGGTAAATAAAGAAGGCTTTTTATATACTTTGGGTAAAATAGTTTGTATTTATTTTTCAGCATTTCAACAAAAAATAAAAATATTCCTGTTATAACAAATACGCAACCGCTACTCATTCAAAATGCACGAATTTTATCTAGTTTAAATAATTTTGATAATGATAATTGAGTTGAAAGGCTTATTCACCACTGTGCTCACTTGAAGAGCAGGTTAAAAGCAAATTCAAATTTTGACTTCTTTTCTTAGTCAACGCCGAAACATTCCATAAGGAGGGAAGTGAAACCGGAACTCAGTTCCTCCGCCGAAAGAATGGAATACGAGGAAGACTACAAGTCCAGTGCATGTACCATTAAGCTTGTGGACTCTGGAAGTTGAAAATATATAAAATAGTCATATTTTTTTTAAATATAAATTCCAATAACTTTTGCGTAAATTGATCGTAAAGTTGTAAAATATATTACCTGTCCAAATAAAATACCAACAATTTCCTTTTTCAATAGTGTGGTGACCTTTAGCCTAATAACTGGCCTTGTAGTCCTTCCCAGTGATCAAATGTTTGGGTTAAAATAACTGTCCAGCTGTAACTTCATCCGCAACAGTGGGCTCAGGTCCAGCACAACTATTTCAGGCATTTGTTTCCCAGAACTTGTCCAAATAAATAACGTGCTGCATGAATCATTCCATTAGCTGAGCTGTCACACACACCTAGCCAAGAAAGCAGAAAAATAGGCAATGTTTTTTTCTGGTCAATAAAGACATAGTAAGTTATTTTTTTTACAATTTCATAGTTTCCTGACTTTTTATTCGCGGAAATTATTTTCACAACAACTACGAAAATTAAATGAAATACGAAAGTAGCTTATCTATCTTGTTCGATAAAAAAAGTCCTGTTCTTGTTTTATCCAATAACTGTACAATGGCACTTCTCAATACTGGTCAACGTACAAGAATCACATAAGCTTTCGTCAAATATTCTGGTGTTTTTTTTTCGCAAGTTCCCTTGTTCCTTAAACATAAAGTATTTTAAGTATTTTTTTTTGAAAATTTTGTCGTTCAAGCCTTACTAATTTCCCAATAATACTTTTGCTATTAAAGTTGTATCTTATATAATAACTTTAAAAAACAAAAACATAAAAGGCTAACTCATCCTTACCTTTTATAATCCCTCCGCGTTAATATAGTCATCATTAGACCTTGCGTTAACATCCCATTCACTTTCCAAATAGTTTCTCTTGCTTTCACTGAATCCAGTTCATATTGACAGCGTTGAAGACAAACGTGACAAACATCGTAAGATATGCGCTTTTAATCAGAAGTTAGGAACTGAAATAAAAAGGCATACCTCATAATGTGTACCAGTAATGTTAAGGGACGAAAGCATGAAGCCTGGGTAGATGGGTAGCAAATAGGTAGTGTTTTTTCCCGATCTGGGCACAGTTCTTCTCCAAAGGGTTCTCCAACGCTCGAAACAAATTCAAATAAATAAAGTGAATAAAAACATTGAGTAAAATGCTACGATATTAAATTTACTAAACGTATCAACTTAAGTAAATATTTTAAGGCCGAATATGTCCTTTAAATAATTAAATCTATACCTGTTATGGCAAATAATTTTAAATATTTTCCATCTCAAATCAGATCGTCCAGAAGTTTTCCTTTGCAAATTTGAAGATTTTAATTGTACAACAGAACGATCAAAAGAAAAAGGCAATGTGACAAATGAAATAGATGTACAATGTCTTGATCTCTTGCTCATTTTAGCGCCATTACTTTTTGATGTATTATTTTCTTCTCCAAATAGATTCGATTAAAGGGCATCTGCTGTGTTGCTATGGGAATTCGAGATCGCATACGTCTAGGAAGCGTATCCCCGAATCACACGCATAGGCTGTTAAATTCGATGTTAGTGTACAACAGAATTAAGAAAAGCTGAATATTTTTGTTTCCTAATTGGCAAAAAAATATTGACAACTCTTCTCAGTACTGGCATACGCATATCAAATAGGTTTGCTTTCTTCCAATATCCCAATGGTTCTTGCGACTTCCATTTACTTTCTCCAGTATTTTTCTAATCCTGTTGCTATCATGTCGGTACACATCTTGGGATGATACGAAGAAGTAGAGGTTTTTTATATAAACTTGCTACAAAACATCTCTATCTGTTGCTTATTTTCGTGCCGTTAGTTTTATGAAAATTTAAGACTTTTTTCTTTTTCGTCCAATCGGTGAATGAAACATGTGTTGTCTCTTTGGAAATCATCATCAGATTGTTTTCAACTCATATAACTATGGGATTAGCCGGTTTCAAATATCCGATTGCTTTCTCTTGATATATCAGTGATTTCCCTTTGGCTCATTTGGGTGTCATTGAAGATTGATATGTGATAATCATTTTAAACTGAAGTAGAGCAACATACCTTTAAATGCATATCAAAAAAATGGAATAAATACAACACAAGTAGCTGTCCCATCTTAAGTACATTCATCTATACGAAAACGAATGAATAAAACAGTTATTTTTAACATATATCAACCATTTTTTTTATCAAAAGGTATTCACTAGTGCACCAATATTTCAATATAGTAAATTAATATGCGATTAAAAAGCCGAAAAATAAAGTAACATATGGCTAAAATATTTTGTTTAGTAGTTTTATGAGGCATGCCAGGTTATTTAAAGCCATCATCAACCTGGTCAAGATTCAAAATTCACCACAAGCCAACTCAACTCTGCATTATTTTTAAACATCCTCACTACCATGTTTTGATAAAGCAAAGGCAGTTATATCTGTGTATGTATAAGCATGTAATGGAATTGGTCGTTAGTATTCCTTCGATTTGACCTAACGTTTTTTTTTGCGTTTTGAGTTTGTGTATATTTCATGTACTTGTGCGAATATAATTTAAAATTGTGTAAATATAAGTTAAATAATCCAAAAATTTATATCTATATACAAACATACGTCTGTATGCATGGTGCATGAATCTGCCTCCAACCTTGTTTTTCTTCTGAGAAGTTAATTGCAATCAGGAAATTTAAAAAAACTGGTAGTTTAAGTTGATAATTAATTTGTTATTAATTTTAGTCGGCGGATTTAGCCTCTGCTTTTGCGTACAGGTTGCAAATTACAAAGCTGAAAAAAATGCTAATTGAGTTTGAGATCTTGACAAAAAAATGAAAAACATCTAAATATTTGTGTACCTTTTCTCATTCTGTGATTGTGCTCAGCAGTCTGTTGGTACTTTATGGCAAACGTGTAAACGTATGATTTGTATACGTATTCATACCTTTGTATGCATTCTTTATATTTTTTACGAAACTTTGACTTAAGCCAAACTAATTAACTAATTAATACTAATTTTTCTAACACAATTGGAACTTATCAAATAATAAGAAAACGTAAAAATTTAACTCAGTCTTACCTTTAATTGAATTCCTAACTTCCTAAATAAAGTCATCGCTAGTTCTTGTGTTCACATCCCATTGGCTTTCGAAATACTTTCTCTTGGTTTCACTGAATACAGTTCGTGTTGACAGCGTTGGAGACAAACGTGACAAACATGGTAAGATATGCGCTCTAATTCAGAAGTTAGGAACTGAAATTAAAAGGCATACCTCATAATGTGTACCAGAAATATTATGCGTAGAAAGTAAGTAGCTTGGGAAGGTAGGTCGCAAATGGGTAGTGTTTTTTTGTCGATCTGGGCACAGTTCTTCTCGAAATGGTTCCCCAACGCTCGAAACAAATTCAAATAAATAAGACGAATAAAAACATTGAGTAAAATGCTACGATATTAAATTTACTAAACGTTTCAACTTAAGTAAATATTTTAAGGCCTAATATGTCCTTTAATTAGTTAAATTCAATGCTCATTTTAGTGCGATTACTTTTTGATGTGTGACTTTCTTCTCAGATTAGATTCGATTAAGGATCATCTGCTGTGTTGCTATGGGAATTTGATAGCGCTTGCATCTAGGATGAGTATCCCCGAATCATGTATATGTTGATATATATTCGATGTTAGTGTACACCAAAATCACGAAAAGCTGAGAATATATTTGTATTTTAATTGACAAATATAGTGACAGCTCTTCTCAAATCTGGAATACGTATATAATTAATAAGTTTGCTTTCTTCCAATATTCCGATGGTTATTGCGACTTCCGAAAGTCTTAAACTTTTCTAAATAAAAAGTATAAAAATTTGACTTTTGACTTCTTTAAATTCTAAATGCTTTAACATAACCTTACCGAGTTTCCCTAAAATTTAAATTCTACGCCGTTGAAAAAGTAATATATTTTTTATTTACTAAATATTACGGCTTGGCCATTATGTAAACTTATGGTTTCCATAATTATTACGTAGATAAATGTCGATTTATCGTAGTTATAATTTTAGTTTGTTTGTCTGTCCGTCTGTCAGTCTGTCTGCCTATGGTCGCTCTAACTTGGAAACCCTTCAACCGATTCTCTTCAAACTTGGCACACAGACTCCTCAGGTCAAGGGGTCAGTCGCTAGACATTTTCAGCCAAATCAGTTTAACGGTCAATTGACGGTTACACGCATTTTAAATTGGCGAAATTTTTATTGCACTAATCGATAGATAAACGTGTTGTGATCAAACTTTGTCAAGACACCATGGTCTTAAACTCAATAGTTGAGGAGTAACGGTCAATTGACGGTTTTGACGATTACATGCATTTTAAATGGGCGAATTTTTTTATTACACCAATCGATAGATAAACGTTTTCTGATCAAACTTTGTCAAGACACCATGGTCTTAAACGCAAGAGTTGAGGAGTAACGGTCATTTAACGGCTACATGGATTATAGATGTCGATATCATACATGTGATGAGTTGTCAGTTGTCATCATTCAGATTTATCTACGTGTTTTCTTCGTGTCTTGACATGACTTGTTTTCACATAAGCTAACTAGTTTCTCAAATCCGTTTACTGAATTACCGTTTAGAAAAGTTACATAATGATAATGAGTATTAAAAGAACGGAAGTAAATTTGAAAATATGTTGTGGCCGATGCATTTTATAATACTTATAATCTCATCTAATTTACTTACAACTTGACATCTTACCACATATGTTACACTCTCGTCGCCAGTCTTTAAATTATGTCATGCCAACCAGGTCATCAGTGGGGTTTATTAGTGTAAGTCTGGAACTTGGAATGGATCACGATCCCCGATCGCTTTCTCTTGGTTCACTTTGATGTCATTGAAGATGCAAAGGTGAGAAGCATTGTAAAGTATGCCGTTTACTTCAGAAGGTAGACACTGAAGTAGAGCGACACACCTTATAATGCGCATCACAATAAAGTATGGAATAAGTACAAGAGAAGTAGATGTCCTATCCCAAGTATAATTCATCTATACGAAAACGAATAAATAACACGGTTATTTTTAATGACTTTTGCCAAACAATTTTTTTTGCGTTGCAAGTTTGTGTATATTTCATGTACTCATGTGCATTTATTTTAGGAATGTGTTGAAGGTGACTTATATGAACCGTTCAACATATATTTTCTATGCAATGATTTTTCTAACAGAATGGATATGTTAGTTGGAAATTTGCTGTGATTTAATTTTTAAAAAACTTGCCGGCAATTTAACGAAAGGTATTTTTAAGGATAATAAACCTGTTGTAACAGCGATCATGGTGACGTATGGATCTTGGTTTGGAGAAAAATTTAGCTACAATTCTGCAATGAGTACAATAGGTTATTTTGAATGTAACGGGAACTTTAATGTATGATTATCAAGATAAGTAAGGTCATTTTAGAATGTTTCTTTAAACGCTAATATGTTATAGGATCATTCAAGGAAATATTAATTTTGACTGATTAGAACCTACTTTACTCATTCTTTTTTATTCGTCCACTTTATTTTTTGACACAAATGTTCGTTTTTATTTGTCCACTTTTTTTTATTACCAAAAATGACTTTTGTTCATATATAGGTCTTTGTTCACTTTTTTCTACAATCTCCCCCTGCACGATAAAAAAACATGTGCTAACACCTAGTTTAGTGTTAAGTTTTTTTTACCTAGTTTTCGTTAAATAATATCTGAAAAATGTTTCTCTTGTAAACTTCTATAATATAAAGCCCTACATTTGCTCGGGTGGTATAAAAAATAAATAAAACGTCCACCTAATACCACAATTTTCCATTTTTCCCCTTATTTAAAAAAATCATTTAATTAGTTTCCAAAATGCTCGCAACTTGGACAGGCCCACAAAATGAAATATCATAATGACAAATTACGAAATATACATTTTTGTTGTTAAGCGTGAAAAAGCTACCATTGACATTTCAAATATGTACATAAGTGTGCTTACGAGAATTCGGATAATTGATGCGGTGCGGTGTTCTTTTTTCCATTTAGATAAATGAAGTCAATCAATAAAGCACACTGTAAAAAGTCAATGCCCCCTTATAAACAAAAGTATGTATGTTTTTTCGACAACTTAATTAATGTCAGAAAATGATAAAAGTGCAATCTACCAAGCAAATGATAAAGAAACATAGGTGTCCACATTCTGAGCTCCACAATATTCATATAAGGCAGTGCATTTGTCTCCCCTTTTTTCACATTGTCTTCAGCCTATTTACCCTGATTTTTCACCGAAGAATTTATTACATTACGTTGTATACCCCCTAAAAATTTCTCTTAATAATGCTAGATTTAATGAATAATTTTTCATGGTAATGCCTGGTAAACGTGCTGTATGTATGAATGTATCGTGAATGTATCAGTGGACTACTGCTTGCTACAAGCATACATATGCTACTATTTTTGACAAGCTTCAATTTTTATTTTAGCCATTTCAGTTGATTTCCGGCAAAGGTACCGTGAAGACTATCAGACAACACATAAAACACTTATAAACTTATGAAAATGAATGACAGCTATTCAGATATCCATTGTGATCGTGTTATTTTAAGTGGACGAAGGTGTTTAAAATGGAATGAAATTAGCAATTCAGAGGATGAACTACAGCGTGATTAGAGATGTAAAGACACCGTGGGCAGAAAATGCCGAATGAATGGACTTTTACTGTGTAAAAGAAGCAAACTGTCCATCGAAATTTAGGGAAAAAATCTACAAAATGGAATTTTTGTAGTTACAACAAACGGCGTAGATAAAAAAAAGTCACAGAAGTCACAATTGTGAAATGACTGAAGAGTCCAAACAAATCGTGCTTGATTGCCTAAAAGTTGGATAACTGCTCGCAACAATATTTTGTTGACATTTCGGCAAAGAAATTCTATTCGAATATTCTGTGATTACCATGTAATTGCATGGTGTAAATCTTAATTGACGATAAGACATGACATCACATCACAATCTTCATTTGTTGTTGCCGCAAAGTTATTTGTTGTTAAATGGAGAGATGTGGAAACAAAGTTCATTGATTGTACATACGTATGCATGGTATATGAATGTATTTTAAATTTACTTTTGCATCTGAGAAGTTAATTTCAACCAGGAAATTTAAAAAAGTGAGGATGTTATAGATTAAATAGACAGGTTATCAACAATTAAAAATTGTTTTACATTTAGTTTGAGGATTTAGCCCCTGCTTTTTTGTACAGGTTGCTAATCCCAAAACTGAAAAAATGTCAATTAGTTTTGAGATAAAGGAGAAAAAACATCTGGTGTCATATTTTCTCATTTAGTGATTGGATCAGCAGTCTGTTGGTACTTTTATGGCAAATGTGTAAAGTAGGCTTTATATATTTATTCATAAATTTGTTGGTAAAATCAATATATAAAAATTACTACATATCCAACAAAATGCATAACGATTACTATGACTTTTATCCGATTAACAAATGTTAATATCGTTTATCCTTTAAATGCAATTTAAAACAGAGCAAAAAATAAAAAAAATCATCAAAAAATGGAGGAATTATGACTATTAAACCAGCTGTGAGAGCGATCATAACGACGTAGCTGAAACAATGCGATTTATAACGACACTAGTGATGATCATTGTTGCTGCTAATGAAAAGCGCTTTCGAATGACATGTCACATGACCTGTGTGATATTATAACCTTTGACCCCAATTTCTGACCCAAATGGGTCACTGTGACCCAAAGTGACACTTGATTCAGGATCTACTTGATGAGAGCTATCGACTGCGCTATTCCAACGTATACTTTAACCAAGTTGAAAACTTTCGACTTTGACCTTTGACCTTGGGGTTTGACCTAGGGGGCTGAAAATCAATAGGGTTTTTGCCCTTGACCATAGTAACCAATATGCCAAATTTGGGCGAAATCGGTCAACGCGGTCTTGAGTTATTGCGCCGACAGACGGACGGACGGACAGACGGACAAACATGATAAAATCAATACAAGCCGAGCTTCGCTTTCAGCTACGTAATAATCATGGAAACTGTCGTTTTAAAGGAACTACAGAATCCATAAAAGCAAATGTTGCAGCTAGTTCATTTCTTCTGATATGCAGTTCATGGATATGTGACTATTAGATAAGTGTTTTAGTAGAAGGAAAATGATGAGGCAACAGACAAAAATTAATGCAATGAAAGTTATAGCTTGTCGTATAAAAAATACAGTAATTTCAATAGAGCCATATGCAAATAGTTCGGAGTTTTCATAATGATCTGTCTGATGTTTTTTTTACGAATGTATATGCCATGGCACTAAAACATTATGAGTGTTTTTTACCACGACCAGTTGGTCAAATTTTCGATCTCGCCAATTGGAGTTATTTTTAGCGTACATTAATGCTAGACTCTTAAAAGATGTTCTGGCCAATTTTGGATCAATTCCGTAGTTCCTTGTACACACAGGGTGCAAAAACGTGTTTGGGACAAA
>JAQFZH010001046.1:0-24721 GCA_034695485.1 Entomobrya nivalis
TGAAGACAGTTAAAATTACTATCTTAAGTAATGAGGAGCCCTCATTAATCATAAGTTCATAACCAACAAAGACCGAAATGCTCGAAAAGTGGGTATACTGATATCCCTTTTTACTTCACCCAAATAAGAGTTAATTCAAGTAAAAACTAAATTAGCATGATCTTTATTTAACAAAAATACATAACTAATTGTTATTTGTAATATTTGTAATAAATTTAAGTTCTGCATAAAGTCAGTAGTCAATTATTATTTCTCAAATATTCAATGGCTGAAAGAGCGAGATATTCAGGTATACGCATAGAGAGACTCATGGAAAAATTGATAAATTATATAGATCTTGTTCTTTGTTCGTTTAGGATTAATTTTTGTGATCATTCAGATAAAACAATACACTTGAATCAACTGAGCCATGTCACCTTTTTACTCAGCCAAAAATTTCAATATGACTTTTAGTTCCCATACCACGTCTGGCACTGGTAAGTAACCGGGACTTTTAGGGACTTTCCCGAAGCAAGCAAAATAAAATTCAAGTCCCAAAAGTTACCAAGCCAGCTGAAAGCCATTGCTATGTGGTAACTAAAGGGACACCCCCACGGCAATGCCTTGCTTTTGTTGGGGACCAATAGTTCCCGAACCAAAGTTAGGCCAATGGTTCTTATGGCACTTCTGGGACTCTCCCAGGGGAATAAATATTTTTAACTGGTTCTTATTGTCACCAAACCACGGAAAAGGGTTAACCCTAAGATTCCGTAGATATTTCAATACGTGAATCCGTGAATAGTTACGACGATAAATTACATTACAATCCAATGCCACACAAAAACGGGAAAACCTCTAGTTCAAAAGTATCCAGTTTCAACAGTTTTACAAACCCCTTTCTTTCCGTTGGCATGAAAAATTCAAGTATTAACTGTATGCCCTCTACCAACCTCCTCCTGTCATTTCCAATGTTGGCAATATTTTACGTGAATTTTCACTCTTGCATCCTCCCACAAATGAGGACACCTTTCTCCGAGTTACATATAAATATATTGTCTTTTGTTCACCATGATTGTGGTCTAGCAAATGTTTACACGCATACATGAATGTATACACTTAATAAAAGAGCATTGGTCCTCTTCCATTTTTATGTTTCATGTCCTTTCTATCCAAAACATATTGCGAATAAGATTACTTGACTTACATACACGTCTGCATCAGCAACATGTTGTATTGAATTGAGTAACACTTGGCAAAATATTTTGTTAGAAAACAAAATACGTTAAAATATGACATGTGATAAAGATAATTCATGTTGGTACTATTAGGTATGTGGAATAATGTATAAACTGTTTCATTTTCCCACTTTCTCATGTGGAATGAAGTAAAACTACATGTTTTTTTTTGCAAAAATATATATTATTTTTATAAATTTCACTTGTGTACCAAAGGTGCTACGTATGTGTAGCATTTCTACTAAGGTGACTTTCTCCATACTTTTTAAGCTTACTCACGAACGACACATAAGTAAAATAAAAAATAAAACTTGAAAAACAAAAGATGCATTTATATTAAAGAACTTTTTCCTTAGCGTGCATTTTCCAGTGACTTCTTTTGTTGCTCGGGACGCCTTCCATCACTTCCACCATATACCATATCCATCATCTTTCTCTGAGAATTTATACGTCTCCAGTCTCCAAAATATAAGCAGAGGAGCTTGCTACGCTACATTTTTGGTGACTCAAACCACAAAGCCAAAACTCGAAGACGTAACTTACTCCCGCATTTTTCCTCGTTATGAGACTAGCTGGATTTCTTAAGTCGTACAAGCAATATTTGACTTTTCCTTCATTTTTTCTTGTCTTGATTTTGGACTTGTGTATTCAATGCATACCTACTACATTGCCGAGAGTAGACTCACATGTGCAATAATAACATTGACATAAATATATTAATATGTACACATTTGACATCCAGGCAATTTCATGGAACCCACACACACATTTCCTTCCTGTTCGTCTTAATTCATCATTGCTTTGCTTGGTCGCTCTTCATCATTGAAACATAAGTGTAGTATAAAGTAAGTAAGTGAAAGTGGGTATAACTGGGAGGCGAGTCTGTTTCCTTAATCGAATTTTCGTCTAAAAAATACAAGAAAAAAGTTGAACGTATTGCTTATGATTATGAAGTTGGGAAGCAGCATACTTCTAGCTGCTTTAGTGGTATCATATATTGACATCATATCCTTGTGACTGACATATCATATTAAATAGATGGATGGGAAACCGTGTTCCATTTTCATTTCTTGTTCGACTAGGCAATGTGTGGTAACGAAAAACGACTATATACAAGATTTGTTTTGATGGAGTGCCTATTTCTCTTTCACTTTCTCTAATACTTTTAGTATAAAGGAACGGGTAGAGTTATACTAAAAAAAAGTAAATATACCTATTCTTTTCTTACGAAATATTTGGCGTGGATGAAAAGTCAGAAAAGGAATAATAAAACTTGGAGGAAACGTACAGATCTGTTTCAATACAAGCTTCATGCAACATTTATATACACTTAATATGAAAATGAAAAAAGTACGAACGGATAATAATAAGCTTGGATCGGATAGAACTGTTTTGTGAAGAAAAACATTAACTTTTTATATTTTATGGTCTACTTTTATTGATCTAAGCATGTAGAGTGTGAGCTTTCTTACTTGGATTAACTCGAAAAAAGAAACCTGGCTTGCATTTTTATCTTTATGGGACGGGAATACCATTATGCGTGGGAAAGAATTAAAACGTAAAGAATACTTTAGCGAGAATTTATACACAGGAAAATCCAAAATAATATTAAGTATGTACATAAGTCGCTGGTTAGTGTAATTCCGAAGTAAACAAAGTGTAATATAGTTTTGGATATGAATTCATCTCTGTACGTATTTATTTTTATGTCTTCATATTCAATAGGATTGACAATACGCATTCGTGTGTGTACATAATTATTTTGATATTATTTCATATTTCATGAAATATTTTTCACGAATGAAATCTTGAAGGAAATAGGAAAGCTCTTTAGTTATTGAGCTGGCCAACATTATAACGCTCTATATGAATGGAAAAATTGGAGAACATGTCAAAATACAATTTTTTGATAATTCTATTGAAAAAGTGATTTTAATGAACATACTGCTCATTTGAATATCAGGAATGTTATTCCTCGACATGCGTGTTGATGCTCATATATATATATATATATATTTGAATCAAGTAATCATCCCTAACCTCAAAATCAATCATTCTCGCTACATTTAGTGCCACAAACTAATTCGTACGAAACAGATTTTGATTCGTGCAACCGCATGTAATATTACCCAAGCCAACTCCAGTCCTTTTTGTTTCAGTAGGTCAAATCATGATGATGAATGAAGCACAATGGAGGGAGACTGCCGTCAGAAAGAAATTAGGTACTTATTTCACCAAATTTCGTTCTGACGTGTGTCATGTGTCAAAATTAGATTGAAACGACTAAATCTAAGCGAAAAATTGCTTCAGTTTCAACAAATTTTGCATGTAAATTAAGCATAGTAGCAACATCAAGGCAGAAGCTAATTCTGTAAACACTCACAAACATGAATTCCGCGAAGGACGAAAATATCCGTCGGTAGTTTCACAAGAAGTATCCGCTCTAACACTATACGCTACGCTTTGATGGGTGTATGCAGCACGCATTGTGCATTGAGCGTCGACTTTTTGGGAAATATTCAAGCATATCATTGCATTACGCAAAAAAAAGTCTTTTTCATATACAAAGAACAATAGATTTGTTAATGAGTCCACGTCCATCTGCTGCTCTGACTCTTTTAATATTCCGACTTTTCTCATTCAATTCATGAAAATGAAATCGGTTGGTATTCGTTTTATAATGAAAAGAATTTTATGTATATTCAGAATATTCAAAGCTTGTTGTCTCGAACAAAAACCTCCCACAAAATTTTTGCTTTGTTTTGCCGATTTAATGTCCTTCAGCAGCTTCCTGTGTCGTATTCTGAAAATGAAAAACGAAAGTCATTCTCTACAAGCATCCAGACAAACAGGGCCGTCATTATAATCATCGTTCCTTATTCAAATCTATTTCATATACAAAAGTATACAAAAAAAGAAAAAAAAATCTACAGGGATCCCAGTATAGTAGAAGTGCATCAGTAAAAGAAGCAGTGATACAGGAAAACCATGAAAATTGATCAATGCGATCATTTACGACACATCATTAGTGTTCCCTGGGCGGGTCATAAAGAAAATCTGTAGAACATACAAATCGTCGACGAACCATGTATTTTATTAAATAGTAGTAGCATTAGCAAACGATATCCTCCACAGTATACTCCCTTGAGATTAATAATATATTAGTATACATATTATAACAACCGAGTAGACCGTACTACCGAAAAAGAACAAGACGATATTATCATCATCATCCGGATCCTCACAGACACACATGCCAATATTCCGTTCATACTTAAGTTCACATTCTCATAGAACCACTTTTACTCTTAACAGATATGCTGCTTATGTTTACGTATAATATGAGACTGTGAAATAATGGATGAACAAGTTAACTATATGCTCCATTTCTGCGAATATACTAGATACTTTCTATAACGCTTCAAATCATTATCATCATCGACAAGAACAGGCAACTTCCATCAACATCAAGTTTCTCGGCTAAAATTTGGTAAAAGTTGAGCCTCTATCTTTCTCATTCTCAACAGCAATATATTCAAGTCGCAGCCTCAGCCAACACCATTATTATATTATTATTATCATCTGCTGAAAAACACAGCAAACTTTACTTTCGTCTTTTTGTCTCGGAAAAGAAGAATGATGAAGAGGAAGAAACGATTTTAACGATGATGCCGTCTATCTAAATATATCCCTTTTTGTACGAGCAGTAGGTTTTCACTTTTTCAAAATTATACTTTTACTGGACTCTGTTTACTGCACTGTTATCTCTTTTCCCTCTTTGGGAGAAGAAAAGTTTTCTTTGTTATTTAGTCACATCGTCAGAATCGTCTGTCATTACAAATAACAACACACACACATTTGAAAAACGAACGAGAGATAGAAAGCATACCATGGGAAGAAGAGCAGAAGCTGTATACCAAGCATACATAGTTGAGCGAGATGAGATGATGGTTTTGTGAAACAAAAGCTTTGAGAGATATTTTCTTCTTCCTTTCCATGTATGTCGCTGGACATTTTCCAAAAGAAATTTTCATGTTTCATTCCAGTTTCATCGTTTTCACTCCACTTTTCTCTTCTAACCAGTAAAATACATAAAAAAGAGAAAGCTATCCGCCATCACGCTCATACTACTGCTTGCCATCAGCACCACACACACACACACAAACACACCATATCACGCCATATACAGCTCAGCAGGCAACTGCTGTGCGTTGTTTGATAACAATGTGCACTGACAGCTAAAGTTTTTGAGAATGACTATGGCTATTGGTGGTTAAAAGGGTTAAATATATGTATACAGCATACATAAGGACATAACACGGAATTCATTTTTTTTTCTTTGATCATGATTAAAGCCAAGTTTTCCGGTTGACTCTTTGGTGGAAAGGGGGCAAAAAAAAGTTTGCGATTGCGATTGTGTGTTCCGTCCGGAGAAAATGAAATGATGCAATAAATTGGCGAGTCTCTCTCTCCCTTCCTCTTTTCACTCTAGCTACTTCTGCTACAATATAGTTTTATATTATCTTTATCCGTTTTAGGATGATGATATGATGTGTAAAAATGGAAAAGTATAGAGATAAATGGACCATCATCATCGACTTACTATTTATATTTATAAAGAAAGAATCAGGAAAAGCTCTCTTTTCCTCCTACTGATTCCCTCTCCCAAGTCGATTATTGCTACTGCTGTGGAGCAAATGGGAAGAAATTGAAGTAGAAATAGAAATTGTTAGGTTGTTACACAGCAAGTAGCAAAAAACAGGAGCAGTTTGCTACGACACAAAGTGCAACAGAGAGAGCAAATTTCCTACTAATTCATACATCATTTCTGCTAATAATAAAACTGCCGGCCATGCATGCCATGCCCCCACGACTTTTCCTCCAGTACTACCATTACGCTTTATTTGATCATCATCATCACTTGTATGATCATCCATATAAGCTTTTGATATTGTGTGTAATATTATTATGGATATAGACTTGTAATAAAAAGAAAGCATACATATATACAATGTAATGAAAACCACGGGTTAAATACAAAATGTACCTATACACTGTATAGTAGTAGAGTAGCAGCTGCAGCACAGCGGTTGGTTATTGCTCAACTGTATAAAAAAAGTAAAATCCAAACTTAATATGTTCCATTCTGCACATGTTTATATTTTACTAGCTAGTGAAACAAATCAGATTTTAGTGGGCAACAGCAGCAGGGATTTGTTGGGAATGAAATTCCGGAAGATGCATCTTTTTCCAGGAACTGGTACTTTCCAGCAGCACTACACCAACTGTTTTTATAGGAAAGGAGAGCTGGAGAAAACATTTCCTGCCAATTGGATTTAACTTTTTTAACAGCTCTTATAAGTGTAAATCAATAATGAATTTTTGCTGCTACTTGGTCCTTGGTCTGAAAACGGGTAATTGTCTTTTGAACCAAAAAATGTAGTAGACGTGTCTTCAGTATTCGCTCATAACACTCTGAATTACTATGAAAACTTAGTAGTTGTAAAGGCACACAAGAAGGTTTACTTTCACCCATGCTATGAAACTGTTTAAAGCTTGACAATCATTGCTTGGTAGTGAAAGGGTGTAAAATTTGGGTTTGACCTTCACCAACACTAATTTCCTTCCCTAAGCTCATTATTCTCTTTTGTGCTGCTTAACTTATGAATATTCCTACTTGACCAAGCACACGCTGCATAAATAAACTTGTAGAAGTATTCATAACTATTCCTAGAACACATCAATTTCTGTTCGTGGCCTAGTGTAAAAATGCTGCAAACTACTATAAAAGACAAGGCCATCGCGGTGAAAGCCTGTTACAAGCACAGCTCAAAAGGAAGGAAGCGTATCTTTTTTATGTTTTTTGCACAATGCTCCTACAAATAAGGTTTAGATGGGAACATGAAAGATGACTGATTACATGATTGCATGGTTGGGTTGTTATTTGTACCTCTTTCTGCTTTTTGAACTACTGCTACTACTGCTTCCTTACCCAGATTTGTTTTTGTCTGCATTCATATTTGCCTAAATATATATACGAAAATGTGGCAACCTGCATTTTTCTGGTTTGGCCATTACTGTAAACATGCGAGTATTTTCACGTGGATTGGATTATATGCATGCCAAAAATGATGGGATGTGTGATGACTAAAAGTATAATCATCTTAATAACATTATTTTGATGTATATAATGTGTGATACACATATATCTGTTTAAGCTCTGCAAGTAATAAATTTGTAATATTGCTCCCTGTAACCAACACTAAACTTACATACAACATCATCATAGTCTTCATCATCGTCATCATAACCCATGATATTAGCCACATGGGAAAGTTGCCGGTGCGAAAGTTATGGAATATGAAATGGCTAGGTCATCACAAATCATCGTCAACATCTGTGGGATAGTTTATATAGGAAAGATATTAGGGGAAAAAAGTTTACTATGTCTGCACACACAGACAGGACAGAATAGTGAACATGATGAGCATTGAGTATGTTATTTTATGTGTGTAAACGCAAAGGACCTTTGACTGTGTTAATCGGTAGCCTAATCGACTTTTCCTTCTCTAAACTTTTCCTACAAGATTGGAAAATACCATGTAGCATATATTGTCTAGTTTGTTATGCATATGCATACAGGTACTTCAGAAAACGCAAGAAAAGTACATACGCAAACATAAATAAGTATGTTATGTTCTATGTGTGTAGAAAGATATTATCAAAAGGAAAGAGTAAGAAATGGAAGGGAAAAGGTAAGCAAGGTCATTTCATGCACCATAAACTATATACTACCAGAACCAACATACCAAGCAGAACGAACGAACAAGCAAAGTTTTGTGTGCTTTATATTATAAATTTCTTGTGAAGAAAACAGTATTGTATTGTGTGAGATGAATGATATGAAATGAATATACATTACCTCGGCATAAAATTCTCCCAAGACTGCCCCGTTTCTTCTCATTCATCATAACAGCGATTTTCTTTTATATACACATGTTATATTGGCTATTATAGGTTAATGGAATATGAAGCCGGACATTGATTTCGTCGCTTTATTCTATACACCTTTTCTTTGTATTTTTTTGTTGAGAAAAAAAACGAGCGTCAACATCAACACAGAACCAATCTTGCATTTTTTCACAGAGGCAAACGACAGGGAGCATAAAAGAGAAAAAGAATATGAATATTGTGAAGATAAATATAGAGTGGATTTCTTGGGAGTAGATAGAAAAACAGACGGGGAGAGATATATTGACTTTTAAAAGTTTTGCCGACCATGCATGCTTGATACGTGAAATAGGAGGCTTGTTGTGATTTGCGAGCCGAAAAAGTCATTGGATTACTTTTACTGCTCAGATAAAAAGGTGTCTGCAGAGAATATAAAAAGAGTATAATGTTCATGCATGGTAAAGGGTAAACGTAGCGAAAACCAATGATCATGATTATGACGGTGGTGGTGACGATATGGGAATGGTAATTTTTTGGCAGTATATTTCACAAGCTGGTAATCTTTGATAAAAGCTTGTCCTCTTCGTGTATATGTGCCCATGCTCTTTTGTTATGCAGATTGCAGAATCGATTATTAAATATCTGCATACCATCGGTCGGCAGAGAAGTAGTGGAAGAGGTCAAAATGCTTTTTTTGGATTTTTGGTTACTATTCAAGAAGCGGTGTGGTCGGTCGGTAGTGAGTACACATTGTGGAGGATGTAGAGGAGTGGCATGGCATTCACAGTATTGTAGTCTATGTGACAGAAATGATTTGAATGCAAAAAAATACCAGGTCAGTCAATGTGGTTTCATGGTTGATGGGCACCTTTGTTGTATACGAAAATGAGAAACATTTATTATTTAGGTTTTTTGAGACACGACATTTCATCTCATCCGTATTTCCGTTTTTCCAGTCTGCATGCAATAGTCGGATACAATGAGTTTTAATCAAACCAAGAGTACATAAATGAATGTTGACTAACACATAAATAGGAAGTAGCGCGCAAATGGCTTTATTTTGTTACTTAATGTAATAGTTAAAAATATAACCAGTGATTGCAAAAAGAAATTGCTCAATAAAACTCGCCCACGTCTCTAAATTTTGCGTGGAATCTCATATATGTGTGTGCATCTCACATTGTGTAATCGTATTCTGTACAATTTTATCTATATTCTGAATTGTCATTTTACATTAGAAACGTCTAACTAAATGACTTCTAGATATCATTAATAATTGTCCTATCAATTTCGCAATAAATCTAAAAATAAATTTATGATCATACATGAGAGGCATTTCGCGTGTTCATGACGGAGAAAGTAAATATATGGATGACTTCATGTCAATGAAAGAAAAATGAAAGATCTTACTTCAGAAAAAATAGAACTCCCGTGTAACAATATATCCAATCCTAGGGAAGCGATGGGTGGCCTTAGAAGTATGAATACGAACACGACTGGCGAATTCGCTGCTCAAAAGAAAATTTCTATAGTATCTACAATTCCAAATTATATGAACGTTTAATATCCACTTAATATTATGCTTATGCTCGAACAACTTAGCTGAGACCATAATTAAGCATTTCAGGTTCACTCTCCGAAAGCTATAATAACTGACTGATTATTATGACTACACTGCATTATACATGGCAGTTCTTTTTCCATTGTCATGTTAAATATAAAATATTCATTACATACACATGTCCTTAGGTGTAGATATAGCTCAGCGATTATTATCCCCTTTCCTCTTTCGTATCATTTCCCGTTAATTATCTTACTCCACCTACAGTAAACTGTTTTACATTCGATTCTACACTCATTTTTATTACTCATCACATCCCATCATTTGTCCTCCAATCAGTTTACTTTCTTCTTTTATTATTACGACCGCTTGATGACTTTATTGCATTTAACGAGTGGATAATAAAAATATGAACAGACAATAAAAGGTCACAAGCAAAATGAACTGTAAAGGTAAACCATCTTATAACAAAGTACCCATATATTTAACGTCATGTCCCCAAATATCATAGATGTTCTACTAATTTCACTCATTTACTCCATTTGATGTGAATGTATACAAACAACCTGCATTGTACAAATGCATAAAAGTGGTACCAACGTAATCATTAAAGGTATACAAGAACATACAGTCATAATAATTAAAAGCAGGATAACTTTCGCCCTTCTCCACGTAAAACTCCTCTTTTCTCCGCAGCGCCAGGAGTAAACAATTATCCAGCTAATTATTATTATTATTTCATTGCCACGTACTATATACCTCATGGCCCATAACATAACACAATAGTCTACATAATATAGGCATTGGACAGAGCATTAAGCAGGGCGTGTATATTTTCCTATATTTTATTAATACACTGCACTAGCAAGCTTGTTCCTGTTAAAAAGCTTTATAAGCAACATAAATAGTACACATAACATAGTGATTAGATAGCACTTACTTTTAATTGGATGAATGTTGTTCTGCCTTTGTGCTACTATTTATTCCATGATTATCATCGTCGTTTTGTTTTCCTTCTTGCTTTCTCCTGTAGACCTTTTTCTCATCTTCTTTCTTCTCTTGCGAATTCCATTTTTCTGCATTTGTAGTAGCGACAGCATCCCAATCCAACTTGTCGTTGTCCCCATTTTTTTACACGTAAACAAAACTTCTGTGCTAAGCCTTCTTTTCCTCTAAATCTGTTTTTCTACGAAAAGTGTGGTGCTGACACACTCACATAGACAAACTTATACTTGCGATTTAAGTAAATATATTTTTATCCCCTTTTTGCAAAATTGTTACATAAAAATAAGTATGATGTAAGAAAAAACATCATACTATTATATTTTATGCAAGAACCACGGACCAGACTGACTATCATGGATTATTATTTTTACTGTAAGAAACTAATTACTTTCTCAATTCAATAGGATCAATTCGATCAACCTATCATGAAAAGTACATTTATTTCTTTAGAATTGAGTAGCTCACACAAGTGGCTACCAGGAAATAAAAAAGAGTAATCCTTTTTCAGCTTGAAAGCAGGAAGACGAAAAGTATGAGTAAACAAAATACTTACCTTGCTTTTTTTCTTCTCTTCTCTCTGGAATGCCAGCAGCAGATCTTTTTCTAGTTGATGAGTTGAGTATGTGTATAAATAGTATGTTAAGTAATAATGCTATGTCGTTATGTACTTATTATATTAAGCCT
Source organism: Entomobrya nivalis (assembly GCA_034695485.1). Classification (NCBI taxonomy): domain Eukaryota; kingdom Metazoa; phylum Arthropoda; class Collembola; order Entomobryomorpha; family Entomobryidae; genus Entomobrya; species Entomobrya nivalis. The sequence goes on from JAQFZH010001046.1 coordinate 11,416, forward strand.
AACGATGAAGATGATGATATTGATGAAAGGCTATATGGAAGAAAAGAGAGCTCTTATCTCTTATGTTATGAAATACTCTTCAGTTCAGGGTGATCAGCTTTGATGGCGATGATGATGAGCTTCCAGGTTTTTTTGGCAGATAGGTTGATGTGTAGTAGTATACCACCTGTATATTATTAAAATGGTTGCTTCTGCTGCAGTGGTAGCAACGTTTGTGGTTTACAACTTCTTGTGGCGATGTTGGATGATGAGAATGATCCACGTACGTGCGGAACGAACGGGGAAGGAATGACGATAAGTGCCGTCGTCGATGTTACTGCTACAGCTTTACCTTCTCAGAAAAGGAGATGAGGATGGATGAATGAATAGATGGATAGAATCGCTTTTTACTCCGCTTTCCCTTCTTCACCTTTTTCCTCCGTCCGTGTGGTAGCGAGTTCCTGTTGAAAATTTAATTTAAGCTTTTCAACAACAACTCTTTACCACTTGTGGTAATGGCTTAAATGTGGCATTCAGACTTGAGTATAACGTCAGTTGACTCGCTTACATATACTACTTCTACTACCACTCACGAAGACGCTAGGTTTGTAAGCCTGGTTTTACATAATGGACTAGTATACTATCAAACTATAATGATCATGATGACGTGATGATGCACACCTTGACTAACCGCTGATGACATTGTAATGCACAGGAGTAACCACTAAGCCATTTATAATGTGTATAAAACCTCCTTCTTACACATTGTCATCAACAGCAAGAAGATGAGGTAATGCGAGAAAGCTCAAAAGTAAATAACATCCTTCCTCCCATTTTCTCTTTCTTGAAGTACCAATAATAATACCACATTTCTACTTCCAATAATACTTGTGGTTACGAAAAAGTTTCTATGCTTTGGAAAGACTCTTTTGTACAGATGCTGAAAGGAGAATACATAGTACATGACAGTGCCGTCGTGGATTAATGTAGTGTAAATTATGACTATGACGAGAAAGAAATTGCAAAACGAATTAATACAATACATTTTGCAAAAATGAGCAAGGGGATCATAAATCAAAGTTACGAAAAAATTGAAATACCATCATTATAAGAGATGTACGAAAAACTATACATATGCACGACTCAGTATAAATGCATAAATAATATCGTCTTGAAAAGATGATAAGTCTTGTCATGATAAGGAGCGTGGCAGTAACAATGATATTTTGAATTGAACTTTGACACTGAAAAATAGAAACAATATAGCCATTTTCAAAAGTTAATTAAACGTAATATATGCGAAGCCAACACACTACAACATCTTTGATATATGGCAGACAGACAGCCATAAAAATTAATATCATATGAATACCATACTCAATTTCAACTTAGCACAAAAAAACATTTGAATTTGTGTAGTTTAGTTTGGCGTGAAAATGGGTTTAGTAAATTGAAAGAATGAAACGGATACAGTTACATTATTCATAGTCCTGATCTTGCTATTACTTTGATGTAAGGTGTGTATGTGTAATGGTATAATGGTGTTTGCAGAAAAAATTGCCACATTTTGTTTGTGCGTTGGCTGTTGTTGCAAGAAAGGTTTGATATAGGTATGAAGTCCATCGGGAATAACGTTTTTGTGTGTCATGTACACTAGTCCCTGTGTTGCTGCGGTCTCGGTTTTTCTGCGGAAGTGTTGTTTGTGTCTCATTTGTGGCTTAGCACTTTTTCACTACTCCTTTTTATGTAAGTGTTATAATAATGAAAGTTATGATGAAAAAAGTATGCCTATTTTCTACCATGTATTCGTTCTAGCTCTACAAACAATTTCCCCTGTCACGTGGCCTTGTGGGACCAAGCCGGTTTTTTAGTGCATTTTTTCTCTTGTTGTTATACTCTACTATATATTCTACACAACTTTATTTTATTTATTTTATATATATACTCTGTATCGTATATCGCTGCTGAGTGGTTCCTTCAAAGGAAAATGAATCAGATAGGTATAACAGAACCACTTTTCCGTGCTGCTTATTCCTTAGCTCAAACAAAATAGGGAAAGGTGGTACTCTACTTTGGCTTTACATGATTAAGTATTCTCTGATGACAGCAAGAAAAGGATGGATCTTTCACCAATGTCGTTGTTGTCACCTTTACTTTATCATCATCCTCTTGTTCCACACAGCACAGCTTTGTGTAGCCATGTGGAGAAAGGAGGGCATATCGCTTGTTCATAAAAATCATGATGATATACTTAACCATATCATAAGCATAGCATAAAATAGGTTCTTCTTCGACTGGAAGACTCATTTATCATTATAATACACTCCACGTGAAAATATATAATGAATGAAAATGGTTAAGTGAAGAAACGCCGTGGATATGAAGTGTCGAGGATAAGAAGTGACGAAAAAAGGTAAGAAATGCCCTTGTGTGTTCCCATGTTTCTTTCGAAATCATTGTAACAAGACAGCACCACCGATGTGTTGTGCAAGATTAAATAAAGTAGCTTTAGCTTTCTCCACTTTCACTCTACTTATATCTATTCCACCGTATCGTTTTCATTCTTGTTTCTCTAATTTCGTCACGTAGCATACACTCACATACAGAAGGAAGAGAGAGACAAAAGGATAAGCTTTCTCCATTTTACAGAGAGAAAAAATGTACACGAGTCTGCTTAGCATATAAGCCTATTTTGTTATGTAGACCGTCCCTTCTCATTTATTTTTCTCAAAACTGCTTGCTGAATTTCTAATGAGGTGGGTACAAAGTGTCACCCAATTATCTTCACTTAAGGTTATACCATGTCTACTTCATTTCAAGATTTTCAGGCCAACAAGTAGGCTAAGAAAAAATAGGACGACGAGACAACCTATATGTATACAAATGCTTGAATGAATTTAGTCTGTTGTTTCCTAAGCTAGAGCTTTCTTGAAAAATGTATGGAACTACTTGGTTAGAAATTAATGAGCTGCTCCCGTTGTTTCACTTACTTGTATAGCCAACTTTTTTTTTAGAAAAAAAGGCCGAAGAAAAATACGTGCTTAATTTTAGCTCATTTTTTCCTCGACACAGTTTCCTCAACTCACAGCTTGTGTAACAAAAACTTTAATAAGAACATAATATAATTTTTTGTGCCATTTCGCTTTGGTTCATTTACCAGACAGCAGCAGTCGCGGCAGTAAAATTGTAGCACAAAACAACACAACACCAACAACTGCAGCCGTAGAAAGTTGGATAAAATCAATTCAAATACAAAAGATAAGACGAGAGCAAAGCAAGTACATGGAAATACCTCCAAAGAAGTAGCAGTAGTAAAACCCTCGGCGTATATTCTAAGAATTCCCTGCACTAATTAATGTATGGACACTGAGACTTTTAGAGAGAAAGCGAGACAAGACATGAAAATTTGCACTAACGAAAATATCTCGTTTTTATCAACGTAAAGGCACTAGAGTAAAACTGTCTCCATTTCCAGAACTCATTCAGAGTATTTCCTTCATTTCACAAAATACAACTTACTGTTTTTCTAGATTTTTCTCTACACTTACCAAAGCGATAGAGACTTGCAGAGAAAATGTCAAGAGACAAAAAAATCTACTGCTGGATATGCTCAGGATATAACACAATTACAATGTTGCCCTTGTTTATGCATGTTTGTATGTTTTATACCTCTGGGTGTCAGCTTCATGTAAAGTTCAGCAAGTTATTTTTTGGGTACACGTTTACTGTCTAGCATTGAGAGCTGAGTTTAGTGGTGCTGGTTTGGTTGGTAGCATGAAAGTCTATAGCTCGCTTCACAGAAAAGAAATTAACTTTTTTCGGTTCAATGAATAATTGTTGGGATTGTTTCCTTTACATGTACGTCCATATATAGCTTATGTAACATACTTGCTGCATGCAACAAAAACAGTAAAAGTCGCTTGTCGCTTCCCTTACATGTAATGCTCCAGCTGTTACTCGACTTGCCTCTCATTCAGCAATATCAACAACTATTTCCATTTATGAACAATTTTCACTGACATCCTTGTCATCGATGTCGTTTTCATTTCAGTTTCATTGGGGTGTGAAAAATATGCTAGTATCATTTCGATTGGGATTACAAGAAATATAATCTCTTCCCATTTGATACAAAACATGCATTTACAGCGGTTACGCCGCCAAGGACATCTAAAATGAAGGAGAAATCTTTCACTTTTTTGTCAGTGAGGGTTCTTAAAAAGGAGTATATTCTCAAATCTATTTATTTGGTATTTTATGGTTCATGGTAAGATCCCTCCGCTCCCTATAGCAGTAACACACTATCTATTTTCATTTTAGTCACTCGATCCACTCCCGTATTTCTATTAAAAACTTGCGTGGTCTCTTTCAAGTCTTTTTGATGTGTGCGTCTTAGCTATGGGTTGTGTTTCTTAAGAATTTTCACAAAAATAACAATAATACAAGCAAAAAAAGTTAAAAGGTAGCCGAGCCGCCGTAAGGAGGAGAAAGAGAAATGTGACAGGAGAAAAAAGAAAGGCTTGTTGCTTCCAGCAGTTTAATAGTAGCATAGAGCAACATTTGTTGACTGGAGAAAAGCGAAAACACTTTCCTGATAATGGTTGGGATTGGGATGTGGGAAGAAAATCATAATTGCGGAACGGGAAAATGTGACACCTCTGCCAAAAAAGGGAAAGAGATGAGATGAGGATTTGGAAAAGTGTTCTCAAATAAAAAATAAACCCAGTTGAAAGCCGCTGTAACAACGTAGCTCTACAGATTGTTTTGTTTAGATTTTGCTTTAAAAAGAGCTTAAGAACTTTATAAAAAGTACAGTGGGAATGGCTGGAGACAGGCAGACGAACATTGTATTAATTCAATTTAGTTGAGCTTGATATAATAATAACAATCTATGCAAGGATAACAATATATTGTGCAAGCCACACGTATGACATATAAAATAAATTGCTTGTTTTGTATTCAAGATTCACACTAATAAAAATACGTAGAAAAAATATGAATTTACCACATTTAAATCAGTATTCTTTCAAGCAGAAAAAGAAAGCAATAAACAAGAAACATGAAACTTTCGTTTCTTGTGGTTTACTTTTAGAATACACCGTTTTTATCCATAAAACTGCTAACAAAGGAAATAATACCTTGTTATATTGCATTGAAATCATTGAATTGTATCGTAACAAGCACACATACAAGATATGTTTATCCATAAATGCATAATAGACACAAACAAGATGATCTACTTTTTTGAAAGTTTGTAAAAAGCTTTTCCTTTCAATAGCTCATTGCGACATGTCATTTTACAAGAAAAATGGCTTCGGTTTCACTGGAAAGAGCAAAATGTTGTTGTCCTCTCTCGTCTACAATAGCAGTTGCAACACCAAACTTTTTTTTCATTTCTCACTTGTTTCTATATGTTCTGTTCTGTCTATCGTGTTTGGTCGGGTGTGATCACTTTGCTCTTGTCTTTGTGGGAATGTTTTGGTAGTGAGTGGTGTTGGCTGACTACAGTCCCTACTACACTATTCCGATCCGGATGGCGACAGGAAACTTACATTCTGTCTTTTTTGTCCTTCTCAAACTATCCTACTTAAAATGACAACAGAATCTTTTTGTTGTATTGTTCGCGCTTTGCTTTATCATCATCGGTGTCTGATTACACTTTTATTTTTACGCGTCTCTAATTTCTCTACTTGTCTTGTCATTTAAAGCCTAACTCTCTCCTGACACTATACAAAAATGTTCATCCATTTACAAACTTGATCATCTGCAGGGTTAGAATTACTGTTTCTCTCTTTTATTAAGTCTTCCCTCACTTTTCCCCTCAACAGCATCAGTTTTGGAAAGCTTAACGCTTTTACTCTAGATTTTATCCCAAACAGTTCAAATCTAAATACATTACGAATAATATGCTGTTCACTCACTTTTTCCTTTTCATGTAAACAATAATATTTGGAAAGACAGCTGCAGAGTAAAAGCTTCAGTTCTGTCATAAGAAAGCATGGCATTATTATGACAGTTGTAAAAATATATGGAACTTTCCCTTCAGACCTTATTTATTGCATCACCGAACAAAATACACAAGGCTAGAGTAAAGAAACGAAGATGACACGAGCAGAAATATATGGGTAGGCTACCGACAGACGATAACATAATATACGTATGTATTCATTACTTAAATATGTTGCATGCATTCTATTTCTTGGAATAGTAATATATTGTCATCACTGAAAAGAAATATTTTGATTGAACACTGAACACAGTTAATACCAAAAGATACATTAAATATTTCACACAACTACCTATGTCATGTCGCTTTCATTTCAATATACTCTGTCCAAAACTACACATGAGTGCATACACATAGTACTATATATAAAAGAAAGTAAGCGTTTTATGTAAAAGACATTCCATTAGTCAAGTAGAAGCCATCAAATTTTGTCTGTAGTGCTGGGCCAAAAAGATTTGTGTCTCCATCATTTATATAAGTAGTGATGTAAAAGGCTTAAAGCTTAAGGTACATGGATGTATATTTTATCCCAGCGCTACGTGCAGAGTGGCCATCATATCACCCGACTATTATTTATTGAATATCAGTATATTTCATACCCTCCTTTCACAATCAAATACAATATGGTTAGGTTTTTTACATGTACGTATATAATGTATAGGGCAGCTAATAACCCAAACGTCAAAAGAAAAACAATAGTATTTCCAATATCATTCATCACCATTGTCATTTGTGTCCTTTCCTCTGCTCGGGTTCCTTGAAGCTTAAAGAAAACCTCTCTTTCACAATAACAACAGCAGCAGCAGGAAGAATTGGACAGGAATGTAATGAATCTCATTGCAACAATGTGTGTGCTTGTCTATTCTCTTGTAATTGAATAGCTGATTTTGTATTGGTAGTCACAACGCTCACTCACAATCAGAGAGGACAGTGCAGTTGTATAACATTGAGAGAAAGTCGAGAACATGAGGATAAACGTTAGAAAGGAGAGGAGAAAGCGAACAGGGAAATGAAATAACAAGCGGATGAACAAGAGAAATATAAGATGGAACGACGCAGCAGATGTTCTGTTACCAAAAATTGGTGGTAGAACTAGGACTACCAGGAACCACTTTATACTTCATTTTTTGTTGGTTTGGTTTGATAGAGAGGAAAACAAAAAGATGAAAAAGTTTGATTTTTCCACTTGATTCAATTCATCAACTTTGTTTTCTGCACAGTACGGTGCGGTACAGAGAAGCAGAGAGCAAGATGGAGTCCACACAGTAGAAAACCAGTAAGTAGTTCAATTGGTTTGGCTTACCAACTGACTTTTATGCTTTCTCAAGAGAATGAAAGAAAGACGAAATAAGGGTAGTATACGTCTGCTGTCTTCTTCTTGGTATATTCCAGTAAATAAAGCAATACTTGGTAATTTAACCAAAATTGATTTTTCCAGCTGAGCTGAGTTCAAGACATGAAAGTATATTATGATAGGGGCTAGACCATTCGTGATAGAGGGGAAAAGATGATTGACTCTGAGTAAGCCTTTGATTTTTATTGCGTTCAATTTTCAATTTCTCAATTGACTATTAGTTGGATAAGAGAGAATCTAGTTTATGTAATGCATGTATATTATCTTGTCTACTTACTTATTTGTACGTACGATTTCATACATGGATTTGTACGTGCATCCGTTTTCCCGAGAAGTACTTTTACTCATAAATCATCCAATACCTATCTGTCATGTTTTCTGATACTGTGTATCTGCTTGTTTTATTGATTATATCATATTCCCATATGGTTTTTCCTTTCTCTTTGATTTATACTCGTCCAATATGTCTTTTCACACATGTTTCAACTCTAAAAAGATGCGATGCATATTTTTTTTTGTTTTTCAAAAGCAACTCCTCTTATTATTCCGAATTGGGCTGCTTTGGCTCTTGATAGTTGATAATATGAGAAAACTCATAAGATCAAAGTAAAAAATCCTTTTATGTTTAAAGTATACATGTTTCAAAAATCAAATTACTTATTCGTTTGTTGTGTGCACACTAACACGACAAGGTATGTGTGTATTACAAACAAGAAACCTTAAAACCTAATAAAAGTATTTCTTCTAATTGTTTACCTTTTGTTACCAATAATATGCTATGAATGCCATCATGTTATGTCATGTCAGTTCAAATCATAAAGTCAAAGCAAATTCTTAGTATGTGCTAAAAATTACTCGACAGTGACACGAAGAAGGACATACTTGTTTGCACACACGCGCGAGGAAAACTTAGCAAAAAATTATGTATTCCGTTAAATTATATTACTCCTTTTATGTATTTTCCGCTACCTCACAAAAAATGTCCTTGGCTTCAATTATTTAACTTTAATTTACAGAAGTTTTGTAATCATAAACATGTGCCAGGGCAAAAGTCAAATAGGTTGTAAAAAAATTACTTTCTTTCAACAGCCAAAGTTCCTTGTCAACAAGTTTCAGTAGCATACATGGATATTATACACATACGTGTAAAATTACGTCTCGGTAAAAGACACAGGATGTACAGCTACGCACCGTACAATACACAACAGGTACACCGTTCAACAGACAACGTGACAGAAATTTGAGTCAAAACGTAATAATCAATTATTAAAAGCCTGTAAGAGATGTTCAGCTCATGTTGTCATCATCTATGTATAACAATACTATGAACTAGCATAATGGCTCACTCATCCGTATGTTAATTTATTCTGCGTGCATACCCTCTAATTATTATACTGAACAAGAACAGATTTACGATTATGACAACGGTGAATCACCATCACCATCATTATTGTGTGCAACTTAGTGGCATTCCCACAGTCGTCATTTCATATGTACAGCGTTCGTATGATTTTGTGTTTGTGTTGTAGTGGTTAGTCTACTGCTGCTAGGAATTCATATATGATAAAATGCAATGCATGATTGAATCTCAATGCGAGAAAAGTGAGTCAGTCAGTACATAAGTGGTAGTTTACTCAACAGAGAGCCAACGAACCGGCTCAACTCAAGTGCACCAAGCTTAACAACATTCACTTGCTGCACAACTTGCATAACAGCAGCAGTCATAGGCAGAAAACACATCTTCTCTCTCTCTCTCATGCTCTCTATTTCACTGATTTGATCTGATTACTCATTCATTTGCTTTATAACACGTGCTACAAAAAAACAACATAGCCACAGCCAACTACCGGAATTTATTTTTTACATCAAAACTGACCGATATTACTTTTATACAACTATTTTTTATCTCGTATTATGACACATTCCTTATTTAGTATGCGGAGGAGAGATAGATAACATGGAACCGCTTGGTTTAATCAACCGCATCCACCCACACTCGTTTCCCAACTATAAAAACTTATCCAGTTATGTGATACTTTTATGGCAAAAAAATGTGCCGGTTGCTTGATACTATACCTATTCAGCGATTTTGCAATATGATATGTCGATAATATTAGACAACCACGCTCCTGTCTATCTGAATTTATCTCTAAAGAGTAGTAGTGTGGTAGTAGTAGCGAGACAACGATTCTGTTTTATGTAAAGTAAGCATGTGTATAAAGATAGACACACACGATAAGGAAGAAAACAAGCTTGCGTACTTTTTAAAATGACGATGATATTGATCTAACGATTTACCGAAAAAATGTTGATGAGGTTGACAAGAAGGTTTTTGTAAAGGTCTCAACCCAACTCAACACAGATATAAAATTCACCGACGAGCTGAGCTCTTTTAATATTATTTTTATGGGACTATCTCGCTCACAATTTTGTGGTTGTTGTCACGATGCCAGACGTCAAAAAAATGTATATTCATAAGCAGTGCATGAATATTATGATTACGATGACGAAGACTGCCCTTTCCACTGCTACTACAACTCCAGTAGTAGCATCACTAGTTCAATAAAAAAAGTTGGTTAAATATGTGCATGTATAAGTGAACTAGACGCGTGCACTGCACACAACAAACAGAGAAATACCGGGCACGGTTACTGGCAATACGTGTATTTTATTTACTTCACTTTTTACGAACACTTTTCAACCATATACGTCAATAGAATATAAAGTTAATAGTGCTTATTTATTTAACAGGGTACTTGAAAAAAGCACGGTTTGAAAAAGAGAACTAGCAAATTTTCCTTTCTGCTCAGCACTATTTTACTTGTTCCGTCTTATTACTTAACTTTAACTCACAAAAGAAACGTGTATCACACACAAATTTTCTTGTAATATTCCACAGGATACCTTACACAAACAAATCAATAATGTCAATCCACTTTTGTAACTTTCCTTGTGTATTTCCTGAGTTTTTTTATGAAGGCAAAAGAAAAAATTAATGAGTTTGCCAAAAAACTATATAACTGTCGGCTTGGCAGGTACCAAACGGCAAGACACGAGAAGACACCACACCAGCAGCAAAACTGCAATGAAACTTTTTAGACAAGGTAAATGCTTGCTTTGCTACTGTGTTGAGTATAGACAACTTTGCTTTAGAATCACTTTTGCTGCTGTAGGCTGCAATAATAATTTAGGATGACCATTAGATGTCAACTGCCAAAGATGGAATGAAGCGTCACCAGTCACAACATCAAAACAAAACACATTGGCAATCTGTTACTTTCTTACAATCTGTCTGTCACCACCACACCAAAAAACCATCAAACTTTTTGGATGTTGCGAAAACAGTAAATTTTGATTTACATACAAGCTTTTCGTCTTGTCTACACCAGAAACTATGTTACATGTATCTTTTCAACCCAATCATTCAGATTCACTCGGATTTGTTGGAAATCGGCAAAATTGATTATTTTGATGAATTACTTTTCACCACACTACAACAACACCACGTTGCATTCCTACAAAACTATTGTGCAAAAATTCTCTGACTGTTGTGCGGTTGTATATTTCTGTATTATTCACAGTTGATCATTGGAGCATATAGCGGAACGGTAAAAGCACAACTCTGCTCTGTGTCACCTATATTCACGACCAATTCTCTTACATGATTTGCATTTGCACTACTTTCCGTTTTTATTTGTGTGTATGTAATTTTTTTCTCTTTAATCTCCCAATTTCTTTAAAGTATGTATGCAGAGTTGTTTATTTGGATGAGATACAGAGAGATGAGGATGATGACTATCTAATGTAATGAGTCGATAAGGACCAGCAAACACCAGCAATAATGAGAATGACGACAATATATTATTTGTAACAACGCCAGCAACAAGATTTGCTGTGTGTGTTCCTTGGTTGATGATAATTGCAAAACTGCGATGTGAAGTGAGTCTGAGGATACGTTAAGTACAACAGAAACACACACACTGTCGTTCCGTTCTGTTCGTTCTCTTCTACTTTTTGCACGGACAGAGTAGGAGACAGCACAGCTGAGATTCTCCCAACGAAACTCTACTCACTCCTTTCAAGTCACAACAACGCAACGTACGTAAAAAAAGCACCAGCAGGTTTTTAAACCAAATACCAAAACGAGTGTCTGCTGCTCTTGCTCTACTCACATTGCTTGTATGAGCTAAAAAAGTGTGTATAGAGAGAGAGTAGAAGGGGAAGTCACAACACAACAGCCAGCAAGAAGAAAAAACCCAGTCAAGTCAGTGGAGAATATTGAGAAATAATATGTGTGTTTGTGTGCATCTTGTATGAAAAGGAGCAAAAGAGGGAAAAGATATTCTCTTTACTTTACTCTCTCTCTTTCGTACTTCACTTTTTTCGCCGTAATTTTTTTTGTATCAAAAAATGAGCAAGCAGAGGAGAGAAGTGTTCCACGTTACTTCACGACAGGAGCATATAGTAGCATGCACGCATAAATGCAAAAAAAAAGATGACTAAATAGTAACGAGATGAGAAGAAATGATGATGATGATGAGGACGATGTGATGCTCTTCACGAAGAATAAGTAGGAGTAAGAGTACAAAACAACGTGAGCTTTCTATAGGTATTTTATGTATGAATGTATGATGATGCCGTGTCGATGATGTTGATGATGATGACACTATTCTCTTTCTTTTCTCTCTTCTATCTTCTCTCTCTCTCACTCTGAATAGCTTTTATTTTACGTTGCTGGTTGTCTTTTTTTTTCAGTCAGACAGAGCAGCAACAAAAAAGGAAGAGAGAACAAAACTTTTTCCACATCTCTCCTCGCTCTTTTTTTATTCTCGCCTGTTTTTGCTACTGTTATGATGACGATGCCAGAAAAAAAGAAGGAATAGCGGCAATGGCAAGAGCAGCAGTCAAGTTAAAAAGTAGTAAAAGGTAAAAGTGCATTTACCAAGCTTCATAGTACTCAACTCACTCAAAAAAGAGGAGACTCTCAATAACTTCTTGTGTGAGAGAGAGAAAAAAAAAGACAGAGAAACAAATGGTGAGCGTATATACAAAAGTATTTTGGACACACGATGCGCTCTTTTCACGGAGCTAGTCGAGCAAGAAAGTGAATCTAGATTTGCAAGTTGAGTTGATGTGTTTTTTACCATCAAATAGATTCCAGGGAGCTTTATACACAATTGCAAAGAGAGAGAGAGAGAGAGAGAGAGAGAGAGAGAGAGACCAGGCTAGTAGCAGCAATAGAAATAATAAGCAAAGTAGTAAGCACATTCGATCCTTTTTATTTCGCTGCTGCTGTGCTGTTGCTATTCCTTTTTTGCCATTATAGCATTGCATTGAATCTAAACAGCGTATGTAATAATGTCATATCATAGTTGGATTGGATACGTTTTGACGTTATACGGAGTACACGTTGCTGCTGTTTTGTTGGAAAACATGGCAAATATGTACCTAGCGTAATTCAATGTGTTATATTATACTTGTCTGCTGTTTTGCTAGTTCTGCTCTCACTCAGTCAGTCAGTCTACTGATTGTATACAGCGATGATGGTGGTGGTGGTGTTGTAGTGGTTCTCAGTAAAGACAAAGTGGAGGAGTTATATGAAGAAGAGAGCTCTACTCTTTTCTCGCTTGAGGAAAAGGCTCACATGTACCGTACCAACCATGCACACAACTTTACGTGCTTTTAGGAATGGAATGGAATGGAACTGTGGAAAAGCCAGCCAAGTGGTAATATTATTTTTCTACCTACAGCCCACGTAATAATAATAGCAGCAGCAGTGTAACATACATGCTATATATTCAGCACAGAAGCATAAGGCAAAAAACATTTTTCCTTATTGCTTTGCGAGCGAGTAACTCACTCGACTCGTCGAACAGCAGGAGCAGCTGAAAAATCTACTTTATATAAGTTGCCAATATGCAAATTTTTCACGAGTCCATGTATTTAGATGGGCGTTCTCTTTCTTTTTT